>CAJNDT010002511.1:0-30983 GCA_905221615.1 Symbiodinium sp. CCMP2592
TTCCTGCAGACCTGGGACAGGCTCTGCGCCGGGAGGTGACAAGCTTCTTGACAGCCCATGCATTCGAGCAGGGCGACTTCGCAGAGAACTGGCTAGAAGAAGCGGAACATCTGGAAAGAGGATCAGAGGAGGCTTGGGCTGGAAACGACTCCATCGTGGCCTTCTCCCTGATGAAGAAATGCCGCGTGCAGGTGCACACGCGCCTTCCCGACGGCTCCATCGTCGCAATCGACTCCACCCATCGTGATCTTCAAAATCTCGCTGATTTGCCCACGGTTCATGTGTTCTACAATGGACAAGACCATTACGATGCATTGGTGCAAGCCGAAGATGTGGCACTGCTGGTGCCCGCGTGGAAGGGTCAGACGCGGCCGATGAGGTACTGGCGACTGCCGAATGAATTGCCGCCGCTGGAAAGCGGCGATTCACTGCCACCAATCAAGAAAACAAGATCGGCGGAGTCCGTCATGGCACCTGAAACCCCTGACCGTGCCGAAGACATCCTGGACGAGGTGTGCAAGGCGGTCGTGGCGCCGGCATCCACCCACCCGCATCGCCAAATGGAGGATGCCATTACGAAGCTGGCGACGACCAGGCTTCGGGACCATCCCACACTCCCGCCTCTTGCCCTGCCGGAAGAAGTGGATGCGGGCGAGGCATGGCCCCATGCCTTCTGCGCGTTTAGCGGCTGTTTGTGGACCGCCAGAACGGGCACGGAGGACGACCTGCTTCAGCACCTCCACGAGCAGCATGGCGCCGACCTCGATCCCCTAGCAAATCTTCTCTGGAATGGCTATCAGGATAAGCGCGATCTGCTCAGCGTTTACAATGCCGCTCTGAGCGTCAAGTGCCGCTCGGCCGCTCCCCTGGCGGGCAGCTCGCTCGACCGGATGGCCCTGGAAAAGTTCGCAGAAGCGACTGCTGAGGACCACGTGGAGTCCCTGATCTGCTTCTCTTGTGCTTGCAGCTACACGCGCATCGCGGAGACGGACGCTCGGGGCGACATCCAGTGGCACCGTCCTCTGGAGCAGACGAACAAGTTCCTCGGCCAGCCCGTCAAGGTCATCGAGCAGCTCCTGGGATTGGACCAGTTCCTTGGAAAGTACGACCATCTGGTCGAAAACGCCAAGTTAACGGACTTCGAAGACTTCGAGAACTGGCACCTCAAACTGGCAGGGGAAGCACAGCACGTTCGCTTGCTTTGCTGCCCCGAAGATCACCGATGCACAAGGAAGCCAGAGCATCCCCGCGCCAGAGTTCTGTGCGAGCATTGCGAGGTGCCGGTTTGTCGCAGTTGCCTGGACTGCTTGAGCAGGAAGAAGCTGCCTCCGGCGAGCCTCGCAAATGACATGTGGACAGGCTACGGCCCCGAAAGGCTTTACCAGGAGAGCGTGACGGTCATGGAGATGTTGTGCGCCAGTCCCTACATCACGACCCTCGTTTGCTTGACGATGGAGGCTCGCTACCGGGCGGAGGGAGCGCCCTTGGACCAGACGGCTCACATGCCGCGCCATCGTTTGGGCGCCCGCGGCAATGCGATTACCTTTCCTTTGCCTTGGGAGGACCTGCTTCGTAAGCTGGAGGGCCAGGACACCAGCCCTTCCGACTTACCCCGGAACCCCAACGAGCTCTCCGACGTCGTCCGGGTGATCCTCAAGACCAACAAGACGGGCCAGACTTCCGAGGCGGACTTGAAGAACTTGATTCACCAGGCAAGAGTCCGGCGGCACGTGGTGGTGCAGCTCATCCTGGACATGCGCCGTTACGGGCACCCTTCTTTCCAAGATATCAGAGAGGAGAAAATCAGGGAGAAGGCAAGCTCGCTGCCGGAGGACGGCGTGCCGCCCGAAGTCGTGAAGATCTTCGGCGAGCTGGACGACTCGCAGGAGAAGCTGCAACCGCAGAAAGCCGCCACGCCGGTGGACGGCCTCAGGAGCATCGATCAGGCAGGGAAACTATAACGAGAGTTTGTCAGCGGCAGAGTCTTGGAGCAAGCAAGACCGGTTTGTTAAGTGAGCAGCGTGCATCCCGCAATCAGGCCGGCGCCACCTTCTCGGCGCAGCGGCCGCGAGCAATCGTGGCGGAGGGCAGCAGCCTCGACCGACAGGACCAGAATGCCGTGGGCATGGCAGCTCTCACAAGCTTGGAGGCAGTGGACAAGATTGCAGAGAGGAAAGCAGAGACGTTGGTGGCGACCACGGGGAACGTTCTCGTCGACCAGTTCCAGCCCCGCTACTTCGCCATGGCCTTCGCCTTCTGCTTCAAGCACGGCACCGCGTGTCCAGACGTTCTCAACAAGAAGAACCCATCGGTCAGTCGGAGGCGTCAGAAGGATTCCGCTGCCCCGACCGTCGACATCCACGACTGGGCTGCCATCATGGGCCGTCGAGTGGAAGCCCAGTTCCGTCGAGACTGGAACTTCGGCTTCGTTCTGTGGAACTATCTCTTTCGGACAATGGTGAACTTGGATGGCAGCACCTCCTTGTACTCCCAGGGCGGCAAGAAGATGATGGGCGAGGAGTTCCTTCAGGGGTCGACGGAGCTTCGAGAGCAGCTGCAGCGCGGGAAGTACGTGGACATCACCGGCGCCCAGAAGAGCGTGCAAGGCGACTTCTCCAAAGTCTAGCACGTGCCGGGACTATCGGCTGCTGCGAAGAAGATAGCGCAGGACGTCAACGCCAAGTGCCGCAACATCCCAGGGACCCACGAGACCAGGAACCTCATGCGGCAGCAGACCCACGCGTACAGAGTGTGCTACGGCACTTCCGTCTTCCTGACCTTTTCGCCTTCGGAGAGGGATTCCACGCTGATGCTGAGGCTGGCGAGAACACGAGACACGGACCCCGCCCTGCAGCAGAGCGGCAAGCCGACTTGTCAGGAAATTGGCCAACCGCCCCTGGATGAGGATTTCATGGAGCTGGACCCTCAGGTGCTGGCCCAAATCCTGCCAGACTACGACGAGCGGAGGGCGATCCTGGCCAGAGACCCTCTTGCCTGTGCTGATGGCTTCTGGACGTTGGTGCAGTTGGTCTTGCGGCATCTCTTCGGGATTCGCTGGTGCCCCAACTGTCCGAACTGCGCCAAGTCGGACAAGCCCTGCACGGACGCGTTCGGGAGCAATGCCACGGCCATGGGCGGAGTACTGGGCAGAGTGGATGCAGCCTTCGGCTCCATCGAATGCCAGAGGAGCGGCGCTCTGCACGCTCACTTCCAAGTGTTCTTGCAGTGCCTCCACCAATTCACGCCCCTCTCGGAGATCGTGGCGCTGGGCAGAGAAGCTTACATGGACTTGGTGGAGAAGTACAAGGCCTACAACGCCCACGTGAGGCGCACCGTGTACTGCAATCCGGCGGCCTGGCAGAAGGAGCGCGACGCCGTGGAAAAGGAATGGCCGGAGTACCGGAGCTCAGTCCTCATGCTCAGTCGGCCCGGATATCAAAGCGATGCCCGGCTCTCCGCGAAAGCCTGGAAACAGAAACACTTGGAAGAGGACGTGGAGGAGCTCCAGAAGCACAAGCAGCCCCACGTCCATTTGCCCAAGGACACGGATCCGCAAGGGCCCAGACTTCCTCTCTCGCATTGCCGCGACAAGCGGGACCCGACGAAGTGCAAGGCCGGCTGCCCGCACTACAACCAGCTGACCGAGGAGACCTTGATCGTTTGCGAAGGGCTGGCCAGGCAGATGGACATGCCCGTCAAAGGCAAGAAAAGCATGCTCGGCTCCCTCTGGGGTCCGGTGAACGACCCGGAGCTCAACGGCACCCACCCTGCCTTGCTGGCGGCGCTTCGCTGCAATTCCGATCTGCAGCTGCCCTACCGCTTCCCGATCAACGAAGACATTCACAGCCACAAATGCCAGGACGAGAGCTGCCGCGGAAAAAGCCAAGCCGTGCGAACCTTGGTTCGAGAAGCCCAGCGGAACCAGGCCGCCCAGGCAGGCTACGGCTGCGACTACCAGAACAAGCGCCTCCCCATCGCCATCCACGAGATCAAGGAGTGGAACAAGGGGAACAAGGAGCTCGCAGAAGAGCTGAAGGGCAAGCCAGCCGGGTACGTGGCCTCACGGGTGGAGAACCGCTTCATCACAGACAGCTTCGCTCGAGGTGTTTGTCGCGGTGCCGTGGAATGCAGCAACCTCATCACGCGGAGCAAGCACGGCGCCCCCGTGGAAGCGGAGTCCATCCGCACCGCACCCGTCGTATTCCTTCCGCTGTGGTACGGCTTGAGCCTGCTGCAGGCAGCCGCCGACGCGGAAGCCTGGCCTGCAGAGCCGCAGCGTTGGACCACGGAACCCAAGTGGAGAAAGCAGCAGCAGCCGCGAGCGGTGAGGCACTGTCCGTTCTGGACGCTGTACGGCTCCCGCGGCCGAGATCCGCGCGTCCATGAGCTGTCGGCGTACGAGTTTGCCATGCACTTCGAGTTCAAGAAAGCGACCCATCCCTGGAGCATCAAGTCGGACGATGACTCGGAGAAGCACCACCCGCTCCGCCACGAGGCTCAACTGACGGAGGCGGGCAAGGAGAAAGTGCGCTGGCATCGCTTCCAGGCCAAGCTCTCGCCGGGGGTCGATTATCGCATTCGGGACCCTGGCCCCGACGAGGAGTGGATCCCCTTCGGCGAACCCGAGCTCGCCCAGCCTTTCAAGCACGACTGGGTCATGGTGCCGCGCAAGCGGCCGTACGTGCCGGTGCTCTTCGGCGCGCAGGGCGGCAACCAAACCGCGGACGACCAGGCCATGAAGCTCCTTCTGCTCTTTCGTCCTTGGGTGAATGATCGCCGAGACGCCTCGGAGGACGACCTCGTGGCCTTCGTCGGAGACCTGTCTGCTCGCGATCAAGGGGCTACGGACTGGCTCCAGGCTGCGCGGCTCTGGCTGGGCCGACGCGGCTTCCCCACAGAGTCCGTGAAGCGCTATGCCGCCCCGTTCTGCTTCGTCCATTGCCTGCCGCGGGAGCTCCGACCCGGCACGGAGCTGGAAGCCAACAGCGACAACGAAGACTTGGAGGACGTGCCCTGCTTCTTCGACCAGGACCTTGCAAGCCCAGGTAGTGAAAACGACCATTGCCGGTGAATTGGGTTTTAAATTCTAGGCTTGAGTCGGTGCCTGCAGGACGCCCTCACGCTGGCGATGGAAACGCACGTTCGAGGGGGGTCTGGCGATGCGGGCAAGGAGGTGCAGACGCATGCCGACCGCACCAAGCAGATGTTCGCGCTGTCGCAAGCCATTTGGCTGCAAGGAAACGATGAAGGTGGACCCGACGCGGAGGCCAGGAACAGGTTCCTCGAGCTATCCGTTAAGGAGCCCGTGACGGACCATCAGCGGGTGAGGCAAGCCGCCATCGATTCGCGGGTCCGAGGCGAGAAAGGACAGGATAGACGAACCACGCGCAGGGACGAGCGAAGCCCCGAGGTGCAGGCTCAGGAGCCCGTGACCGCCGCCAAGCTCCTCGACTGGCTCCACAGCGACCGAGTGCGCGGGGCCGTGAATGCCAAGCAGCACGAGTTCCTCGAGCTCGTCGTGGACAGAGTCATGGTTGAGCTCAACCTCATCAGACCGGAGGATTCAATCAGGAAGACCTCAGAGCCGTTGATCTGGTTGCTCCACGGGCCGCCCGGCGTCGGCAAGTCCCACATCCTGCAGTTCCTTCGCGAGCTCTTCGAAGACTTGCTGAAGTACACCCAGGGCCACGAGTACGAGGTCGTGGCGCTCCAAGCAGTGAACGCGGCGGACATCCGCGGCAAGAACATACACAGGGCCTACGGCTTCAACAGGAGTGGGCAGCCGACCGAGGGAGACAATCCTCTCGTTCAGGGCATCCGCTTCCGGCGGTGGGTGATCGTGGACGAGATCAGCATGGTCAGCGCGAAGCTTTTGGCCCGCATGGAGCAACGACAGCGGGAGAACAAGAGCAGCAAAGACGAGTTCAAGCTGGACGGTCATGGGCGTGAAAGAGATTTCGGAGGCATCAACATGATCTTCATGGGCGACTTCTTCCAGTTCCCGCCGCCGGAGGGCGGCTTCATTGCGGACGTTCCCCACAGCTTGAAGTCTGCCAGCGGGGTCGACAAGAGCACGGACCCTCTCGTCGAGCGGGGTCGGGACCTTTTCTGGCGCGGAGCGGTCCAAGGCGTCACCGAGCTGACGGAAACTCTGCGGTGCTCCGACGAGTGGTGGAACGAGGTTGTGGAGCAACTTCGGCATGGCTATCTGTCGGAAGAGAACTGGAAGTACTTGCACGGCATCCCTGTGGAAGGCTGCACCCTGTCGGAAGCCGAGAGGCAGTCGCGCCGCAGAGTCATCATCTCCGACGCAGATCCGCGGCTGCAGGAGGCCAAGTTCCGGAAGGCGGTGGTCATCGTGGCCAATAACGACGCTCGCTACCAGATCAACAAAGACAAGGCGAGAGCCTACAGCAAAGAGTCCGGAGCTCCTCTCAGGTGGTCGGTGGCCAAGGACGTGGCGGAGGCCAAAGCTCTTCAAGCCGAGGACTGCAGCAAGGAGGCCAAAAGAAAATGGCTGCAGTACCACGACCGACATACGGGAGATCTTTGCGGCCTGCTCCCCCTCGCTATCGGCATGCCCGTCGCCCTCACCGACCACGTGGACCGGTCCGACAAGTTCCTGCTGCGCGGGCGCTGCGGTCACGTGCATTCCTGGGTGTGGCCCGAAAACGACCAGCAGCCCGAAGTGGTGTACGTCAAATTCCCGGACGTCAAGTGGCAGCTTCCCGGCACGCCCGAGCCCGGCATCTATCCCCTGCGGCCTGTAACAGAAACATGGTATCTGGACCACGGGCGCGAACACCCTGTCCTGAAGGTGAAACGACGCTTAGCTGCATTGGCCTGAAGAACCGTCCGTTTCAAATATTTGTCAGGACTTGCAGGTAGTCCACTGTGCCTTGCAGCTCTTCTTGAAAGCAGCTTGAAAACAGCTGGCCAGGAATATGAGAATTTAGATTGATTGTAGACCAATCTCGCACCAAAAGTCCTGAAGGAAAGCAGCTGCAGCTGACCCCGGCCTTCGCGATGACGGCTCACAGCAGCCAGGGCAAGACGCTGGATGCCACGCTGCTCGACCTGAACGTGGACAAGAACGTCCACCAGACCCTGGGCACCGTGGCGGCGAGCCGTGTCCGCAGCCGTGAGGACGTGCTCATTCTGCGCCCCTTCCCACTCTGGCTGTTCCAGCGCGGAGCGCCCGAAGGGCCCGATCTGCTGCTGAAGACTCTCCGCAAAGAGCGCGTCGATTGGAAGGCATGGCGCGAGAGCAGGAACCCCTTCGCTGCCTGCGGAAGTTGTGGCCACGTGAAAGACTTCGCGAACTTCTCCTTCGTCGAGTGGAACAAAGTGCGAGCCAACCGGGCGGCCAAGTGCTTGCACTGCGAGAAGGGCGAGAAAACCTCGGGAAAACGCAAAATCACAGGAGCCGAGATCTTCACCAAGCACTTGTGCGACGCATGTGGTTGCCACAAGATGGCGGCGGCATTCCCAGTAGCGCAGCTGCGCCAAGAAGCACCGGATGCCAAGAAGATGTGTACGAATTGTGCTCGCAATCAACGCACTTTAACATGCTATACGTGCGGAACGACCAAGCTTGCCAATGCTTTCGAGTCCAGCATGTGCACCCTGCCACGCGGCTGTGCGGTATGCAAGGACTGCCAAGAGGAGGTGGGTCCCAAAGCGAAGCGCCTGCGTGGAGGTTGGTTCCTGTGCAGGGGCTGCGACCAACCCTTTGGCCTTCGTGCAGCGGGCAATGATAGCAGTAGCCATTGCTCCAATTGCGCAGTCCGTGGCACCAGGGCGTCCACTGGATGGCACAAGTGCCAGAACCCAAAATGCCAGAAGCTGTATCAAGAGGTTCATGCACCTGGACTGACGCGGCCGAAATTCTGTCCGGAATGCAGAGCCGGGAGACAGAAGCGAGCCCGCAACTGATGTCTTGTCTCTTCCAGCTCGCTCCCTCGCAAGTAATAGGATGATATTGCTTGAATATGGCATTCTTACTCATGGGTGGTATGTTAACACGATACTTCACCACGTCCATCCCAGCAGCTAGCAGCAGACACTGCCGAAAGGGTCGCTGACGAGACAAGGATCAGAGGGGCTACCGGGGAGATGATCTTGCAGTTTTCACACGACATATAGAATGAGCACCGCCGCGGAAAACGTGAATTCTCAGTCCAATTCCATGCGAACAAAGCCTGCGACTTGCTAGACCATGGCTCCAGAGGTGGCGTGAGCAAGGTCCTCGATCAAGTTGCCTTTCGGCTTAGAAGCCAGCAGCTCAGTCATTCATAGCTAGCGCCAATGGCATGGACTGTATGCCAATTGCAGAATCAGTGTCTAGGTGCTGGCTCTCTGCCCCAGCCCAACCTCAAACACATTCCCTTTTTACCGGCATGTAGGTTGTAGTGGAGCGTCGGAGCAATTTCGCATGATGTGCGTGCTGCAACGTCCGGCTCCAAGTTGGCGTGGAACCATTTTCTGCAGCGCCGTGTGAAAGGTTGAAGCTTCGGAAAATTCTCGAAATGCTTTGCCTATTGCGGCATCCAACACCACATTTCAGGTGAGAACTGCTTCGCTAATCGCGGCGGTACCCGGCACTGCAAGTGGAGTTTGTTTTGCTTGTTGGGAAGTCGAACGCCGCACTTCAGGTGAGAGTTCTTGGCCGAAAAAGCTGAACGCTTCTCCAGCCAACTGGAAAAAAGGTTGCTCCATGTGTGTGAAAAGCGCAAAGACAACTCCTCGCCGTTACAAGGTTGCGATGGCCACAACCCCGCTGGAGAACGCCAACACAATTTGGGGGCTTGGAGGGGGCCTGCAAAAAGAAAAACCAAATTTGTGGAAAAAGCAAAAAACCCAGTTTGGGGGCTTGGACGTAGTTCGGGGGCTCAGGGGCACCAGCCAAAGGGCCCAAAAAGCCAGGGATGCAGGGGCAGGGCTTCATGGGAAAGGGTTTCGTGGGAAGGGGGCCACGTGAAAAGGTGCAGGGAGGGGAAGGAAGCGGTCCAGGGCAAGGTCAGAAGGGGGCGCCGGGGTTGGGGCCGGGTGGACAAAAAAAGGCTTTTCCGCCAAACTTTAGGGATTGAGGGTGCCGGGGCCGGGGCCGGGTGGACAAATCATCCAACAAACTTTAAGCGGCCGGGGCTGGGGCCGGGCGGACAGAAAAACTTTTTCCGCCAAACTTTAGGGATTAGGGGCGCCGGGGCCGGGGCCGGGTGGACAAAAAACAGCTATTTCCGCCAAACTTTAGGGATTAGGGGCGCCGGGGCCGGCCGGGTGGACAAAAAAAAATCAGCCAAAATATCGGGAAAAGGGGCGGGGCCGTGTGTACGAAAAAAATCCACCAATCTTTAAGCCGGGGCCGGGTGGACCAACAAAAACAGCTTTTTCCGCAAAACTTTAGGGATTAGGGGCGCCGGGGCCGGTGGGTGGACAAAAAATGCAAACACAAATCCACCAATCTTTAGGCCGGGGCCGGGGCCGGGTGGACAAAAAAAACATTTTCCGCCAAACTTCACGGAGTAGGGGCGCTGGGGCCGGGGCCGGGTGAACAAAAAAACAGCCTTTTTCCGTCAAGCTTTGGAAATTAATGGCGCCGGGGCGGGGCTGGGTGGAAAAAAGCAAAAAACCTTTTCCGGCAAACTTTAGGGATTAGGGCTACCCCCTAGGGAAGAGAAATTGCTAGAAATTGCTTCAAAAGCGGAATTGGTTAGGGCGCCAGCACTGCGCTGGCGAACCCTAAACCCTAAACCCTAATCGAGGCTTAAACCCTAAACCCTAAACCCTAAACCCTAAACCCTAAACCCTAAACCCTAAACCCTAAACCTTAAACCCTAAACCCTAAACCCTAAACCCTAAACCCTAAACCCTAAACTCAAAAGCTTAAGCCTGAATGCTCAGCTTAAGCCTTATTACGCACAGGAGCGTACTACACCTTGTTCGGGAAGGAAACGAAAGACACTCTAGTCTATACGAGGTAAATGGTAATTATAGACATAATTACTTCCATTTACTAGTAAGCTCATAACTGATTGCAAGTATTCCGTGATATATAGTAGTATATATTACCCTAAACCGGTGTTTCTAACCATCGGATCCCTCGAGTGCTCGTGTGTGCCCAAGCAGGTCGGGGCCACATTCTGCAGCAAAACAGGGCCGATCTTTTCGTGCGCCTGCTCTAAACCATCTTTTCCTGCGGCCGCTCTTAGCCACCTACCTCAGCCCTAAACCGGTTTTCTAAATTTAAGTCGCGCTTGTCCTTTTCGGTAAAGGACAACCAGCTCTAAAATCAAGGTTTTCTTCATTTAGTCGCGCTTGTCCTCCTCGGAAAAGGACAACCAGCTCTAAATCGTAGATTTTCTACATTTAGTCGTGCTTGTCCTTTTCGGAAAAGGACAGCCAGCTCTTAAATTCAGATTTTCTACATTTTTGCCTCCGGAAATTTGGAAAATTGCTGGTGATTTTCAAGTGATAAATTCTGTTCATAAAATGTGCCTTTTAGACTACGCCGGCTGCGAATCTCGAGGTGCCCTCCTTTCTTTTCGTGTGGCTGCTCTTAGCCGCCTTCCCCATCCCTAAACTCCGTCCCTCGGAGCTCGGATCAAAAAATGGACCCTCGAGTGCTCGTGTGTGCCCAAGCAGGTCGGGGCCACATTCTGCAGCAAAACAGGGCCGTTCTTTTCGTGTGCCGGCTCTAAAATCTCGATTTTCTACATTTAGTCGCGCTTGTCCTTTTCGGAAAAGGACAACCAGCTCTAAAATCTAGATTTTCTACATTTAGTCGCGCTTGTCCTTTTCGGAAAAGGACAACCAGCTTTAAAATCTAGATTTTCTACCTTTAGTCGCGCTTGTCTTCTTCGGAAAAGGAGAACCAGCTCTAAATCCTAGATTTTCTGCATTTAGTCGTGCTTGTCCTTTTCGGAAAAGGACAGCCAGCTCTTAAATTCAGATTTCTACATTTAGTCGCGCTTGTCCTTTTCGGAAAAGGACAACCAGCTCTAAATTTTAGATTTTCCACATTCTGCTTCCAGAATTCTGGAAAATTGCTGGTGATTTTCAAGTGATAAATTCTGTTCATAAAATGTGCCTTTTAGACTACGCCGGCTGCGAATCTCGAGGTGCCCCCCTTTCTTTTCGTGTGGCTGCTCTTAGCCGCCTTCCCAATCCCTAAACTCCGTCCCTCGGAGCTCGGATCAAAAAATGGACCCTCGAGTGCTCGTGTGTGCCCAAGCAGGTCGGGGCCACATTCTGCAGCAAAACAGGGCCGTTCTTTTCGTGTGCCTGCTCTAAAATCTCGATTTAAGACATTTAGTCGCGCTTGTCCTTTTCGGAAAAGGACAACCAGCTCTAAAATCTAGATTTTCTACATTTAGTCGCGCTTGTCCTTTTCGGAAAAGGACAACCGGCTTTAAAATCTAGATTTTCTACATTTAGTCGCGCTTGTCCTCTTCGGAAAAGGAGAACCAGCTCTAAATCCTAGATTTTCTACATTTAGTCGTGCTTGTCCTTTTCGGAAAAGGACAACCAGCTCTTAAATTCAGATTTTCTACATTTTTGCTTCGAGAAATTTGGAAAATTGCTGGTGATTTTCAAGTGACAAATTCTGTTCATAAAATGTGCCTTTTAGACTAGGCCGGCTGCGAATCTCGAGGTGCTCCCCTTTCTTTTCGTGTGGCTGCTCTTAGCCGCCTTCCCAATCCCTAAACTCCGTCCCTCGGAGCTCGGATCAAAAAATGGACCCTCGAGTGCTCGTGTGTGCCCAAGCAGGTCGGGGCCACATTCTGCAGCAAAACAGGGCCGTTCTTTTCGTGTGCCTGCTCTAAACCATCCAGTGCCTATGGGTGCCCAAAGCGGCCAAAGCCACATTCTGCAGCAAAACAGGGCCGTTCCTTTCGTGTGCCAGCTCTAAAATCGAGAATTTCTACATTTAGTCGCGCTTGTCCCTTTCGGAAAAAAACAACTAGCTCGAAATTTTAGATTATGCACATGCAAAAATATATCAACGATGCCTGGGACGTGCATTTGAAGAAGCTCTTTGCTGCTCCACGCTTGTTTTGACTTAAGCTAAGGACAAATGCTCCGGGTGGGTTGTGGAGGGATTTATAGCGAGGTCCATGGACGTGACGAACTCGCTTATGCAAAAAAACTCTAGCGTCCGTCTTACATTCTTTTTACCGCAACAGTTGATTCGACACACCCTAAACCCTAAACCCTAAACCCTAAACCCTAAACCCTAAACCCTAAACCCTAAATTTTAGACGGCTTGCGCCGAAGGTGCGCCAGCGCAGCTTCTGGTTTTATGTTCAGCAGGTACGCAGGATTTAAGGCAAGCAACGTTCGACCATAGGGCAGTTTAAGTAAATTGACAAGTTTTTTCTAAGTGCAACTGAACGGTTTAAGTAAATTGAAATGACCCAAGCAACACACCCAACCCTAAACCTTTAACCCTAAACCCTCAACCCGAAAACCCTAAATCCTAAACCCGAAAACCCTAAACCCTAACCCTAAACCCGAAAACCCTAAATCCTAAACCCGAAAACCCTAAACCCTAACCCTAAACCCGAAAACCCTCAAACCCTTAACCCGAAAAGCCTTAGCGTCCGCAAGGGTTGGTTTCAGTAAATTGAAAGAGTTGCCCCCCCACGAGGGTTTAAGTAAGTTGAAAGGTTAAGTATATTGAGAAGGTTAGCCCCCACGAGGTTTTAAGTAAATAAGATGACTCAAACAACCTGGTTTCAGTAAATTGAAAGAGTTGCCCCCCCCCCCCCACGAGGGTTTAAGTAAGTTGAAAGGTTTAAGTATATTGAGAAGGTTAACCCCCACGAGGTTTTAAGTAAATAAGATGACCCAAACAACCTACCCGCAACCCTAGCCCCAAACCCCAAAAATACGAGGGCGATCCCTAAACCCTGACGAACCCTGCGTTCCAACCAACCCTAAACCCTAAGAAACAAAAGCCCTAAGAGCATGCACTCCAAACCTCACTGCCTCGGAGCCCCAACCCACCTTCCAAAGCCGAAGGACCCTCAACACCCAATCCTCGCGCACTCGGACCTCTCTGCCTCGGAGCCCCAACCCACCTGGAACCCCCGAAGCCTCGCGAGGGGGGCCCCGGCCACGCAAAAGCAGCATCGCCGAGCCTGGGCGGAAAGAGAGGAAAACCCCTAACAAACCCTGAAACCCAAGAACCCTTAAACCCTGGCAAACCGCTAACCTTAACAAAGCTTCAACCCCATCGAGCTCTAAAGCCCAACAAACCCTAAACCCGAACAGCGCTCTGAACCCAAACAAAGCCCAAGCCCTAACGAAGCCCAGGCCCAACAAACCCTCGACTCCAACAAATAAACCGACACAAACCCTCAACTCTAGCAAACCCCAAACTTTCCCCAACCCTGAACCCGAGAGCGCTAAACCCTCCTTGACCCTCACCGCGAAAACACTAAACCCGAAAACCCTCCGAGCCCTAAAACCTTAACCCCGAAAGCCCTTAACCCCGAGCCCTAAACCCTACAAGCTTAGCCGGAAACGCCAAGAACCGAAACATTGCAAGCGCACACGGACCACTGCCTCGCTGCCTCTGAGCCCCAACCGGCCTCCAAAGCAAACCCCAAACCCTGGAACCTCTCAGGGCACCAGCCCAAGTCGAGGTCGGACCTGAGCACAAGGAAGGGCAGCGGGGAGGGAGGAGCAAGGAGGAGGGAAGGGCAAAGCCCAAGCCCTAACGAAGCCTATGCCCAACAAACCCTGAACTCCAACAAATAAACCGACACAAACCCTCAACCCTAGCAAACCCCAAACTTTCCCCAAACCCTTTGAAGGCTTCGGCCCTAACGAACCCCAGACCCTAAGAAGGAAAACCTCATACCATAACCCCAACCCCGAAAACCCTAAACCCCAAGCAGCAAAAACAATCCTAAACTCTAACCCTGAACCCGAGAGCGCCAAACCCTCCTTGACCCTCACCGCGAAAACACTAAACCCGAAAACCCTCCGAGCCCTAAAACCTTAACCCCGAAAGCCCTTGACCCCGAGCCCTAAACCCTACAAGCTTAGCCGGAAACGCCAAGAACCGAAACATTGCAAGCGCACACGGACCACTGCCTCGCTGCCTCTGAGCCCCAACCGGCCTCCAAAGCAAACCCCGAACCCTGGAACCTCTCAGGGCACCAGCCCAAATCGAGCTCGGACCTGAGCAAAAGGAAGGGCAGCGGGGAGGGAAGAGCAAAGAGGAGGGGAAGGGCGGACAGAAGCAAGCACAGCGCGGCAGCGGTGCAATCTATTTTGAAGACGGTTGCTAAAGAAAGATGTCAGAAAGGAACATGCATGCCGGCCCCAGCCCCCGAGCCACCGATGCTGGTGTTAGGCGCTCGGCAACAAAAGTTGAATTAAGCAAAAAGGTCAAGGTTTTAATTAGATGAATTCCAGTACCAAAAAAGGGCCACGCATTAACGGAGCGCATCCCGCAGGGCCTTGCATCGAGCACCTAGTCTAAGAGATGCCATAGCAAATCAAACTAAAACGATGACAACAAACCGCAAAAACAAGTGCGATGCAAAGCCCATGGCCCGTGAAACGGGGACGAAACAAACCAAGAAGGACCAAAGAAAATGCACTATGCGATCAAGTCAATATTCACCTCCACCAAGTGAGTGTGTCAAACATCTGCATGATCCCAAACACTAACTAACTAACTGACTAACTAACTAGCTAGCTAACTAACTAACTAACTAACTAACAACTAGCTAACTATCTAACTAACTAGCTAA
This sequence comes from Symbiodinium sp. CCMP2592, assembly GCA_905221615.1. Classification (NCBI taxonomy): domain Eukaryota; class Dinophyceae; order Suessiales; family Symbiodiniaceae; genus Symbiodinium; species Symbiodinium sp. CCMP2592. The sequence goes on from CAJNDT010002511.1 coordinate 14,769, forward strand.
CTATCTATCTAACTAACTAGCTAACTAACTAACTAACTAATTAAGAGCAAACCAGGATACCGTCCCCAGTATGTACAGAGGGCGCTCTGGTCGGGGGTTTGTCCTCGGCATCTGGAGGCGAACCTCGCTCCGGACAAACCCCCGACCTTACTACCCCCGGGTCCCCAATTCTACAACCACAACAATACAGCACGGCTACAACCACGAATCACCTAATCCGAAAGAGAACTAACCGGAACCAGAAACATAATATGAGCAACACCAAAACCTAATTGGAGACCCCAAGTTTTAAGAAAAAAGAAACATGCACGTGCATCTGCTAGGGCAATTTTGACCCTGCAACGAAACATGGGCAGTGAGGCGACGTGAAACGTGAAGAATCATCCGCCTGCAGGACAGAACTTTGAGTCCTAGAAATTGAGCGTTCAACGCGTCCTCTGAGCCGGATCCCTGCCTGTCTCTCAATGCGCCTCACCCGCCACCGAGGGCCGTCCTTTGCTGCAGTGTGGGCCTTGGATTCACTCGGGGAAAACAAGCTAGCGCGAAGTCAATAAATGCACGAATGTTTGCACAGAGTCACATTGCGGGGAAAATCAAGATGTTCGCCGGCACAGGGGGAGGGACCTCAGATAGCAAGGACATTTTCCAATGAGGAGATTCGGTGAGCATGACAATGTACGGCAAACAGGCAACACCCTACAAGAACAGCATGAAGTTGAGTTGAGCCATGGAGCCACCGGCTGCAGCCAGAGCGTCCCCGACTGGTCCTTTTTTGCGCAGTTTACAATGACTCAACCGAAAAGTTGTCGGTGAGATGATGCAGCACGGACATAACCAAAAGAGACGCTCACACATGACATGAATTATGTCGGGACTCGGCGATGATGGGCAAAGCCAGCTGCTGCTGCAGCTGCTGGTGCTGCTGCATCTGCAGCAGCTGCTGCGCGCTCAACGGCGTCCCCGCAGGGGCAACAATCATTGGGGGCAAAGCGGCCATGACTGCTAATAACAAACTGAAACCGAAGACGGCGGCTGGGGTTCAACTTCACGTGTATCCTCGCCCAAACTTGCGAAATGCTCCAGGGGGCCAAAAGAATGCCGAGCACCGCACTCCTCGACGCCCTCGACTAACCGAGTTGGCAGAACCTGAGGAACGGAGGATTTGAGTAAACTGGGCACTCGAACCCCTCGACTCACCAACCTCATCGCACCACAAGAATATAAAAGAAAAACGAAAGTGAAAGGAGCCGACGGGTCCGGGACTAGCGAGTGGTGCTCCCGCTCGACCCCCCGGCTCCTTTCACGATTGGGTCCTAGGCTTGGCCCCTGGCCACGGCGACACGAAACCTTAACCCTAAGATACCCGAAACCTAAACAGCCTAACAGAACCCGAAACGCCAACAAGCCGCAAACCCGGACAAACCCTAAACGCCGACAAGCGCTAAACCCTGCCAAACCCTAAGTCCTAGCACACCCCAAACCCTAACAACCCGAAGCCCCCACACAAAGCACGGCACGCACTCGAGACCTCACTGCCTCGGAGCCCCAACCCACCTCCCAAGTCCGAAAACCCCTCAACACCCAAGCCTCGCGCACTCGGACCTCTCTGCCTCGGAGCCCAACCCACCTGGAACCCCTGAAGCCTCGCGAGGGAGGGCCCGGCCAGACCAGAGCATCGCCGAGCCTGGGCGGAAAGAGAGAAAAACCCCTAACAAACCCCGAACCCCAAGAGCCCCTAAACCCTAGCAAACCCTCTAGCCTAACAAAGCTTAAGCCCTACCGAGCCCTAAAGCCTAAGAAACCCTAAAGCCTAACAGGGCCCCAAACTCTAACAAAGCCTAAGCCCCAACGAACTCTAGGCCCGGACAAACCTTAAACTCTAACAAATAAACCGCAACAAACCCTCAACCCTAGCAAACACTAACCTTTCCAAAAACGTTTCAAAGCTTCCACCCTGACGCACCCCAGACCCCAACAAACCTTGAACCCCAGAATACCCTGAGCCCTAACAACAAAAGCCCTGAAAGCGCGCACTCCAAACCTCACTGCCTCGGAGCCCCAACCCACCTTCCAAGTCCGGAAAACCCTCAACACCCAAGCCTCGCGCACTCGGACCTCTCTGCCTCGGAGCCCCAACCCACCTGGAAGCCCTGAAACCTCGCGAGGGAGGGCCCGGCCACGCAAAAGCAGCACCGCCGAGCCTGGGCGGAAGGAGTAGAGGAAAGAATGACAAACCCTAAACCCCAAGAGCCCCTAAACCCTAGCAAACCCTCTAGCCTAACAAAGCTTAAACCCTACCGAGCCTTAAAGCCTAAGAAACCCTAAAGCCTAACAGAGTCCCAAACTCTAACAAAGCCTAAGCCCCAACGAACCCTAGGACCGACCAAACCTTAAACTCTAACAAATAAACCGCAACAAACCCTCAACCCTAGCAAACACTAACCTGTCCAGAACCCCTTCGAAGCTTCCACCCTGACGAACCCCAGACCCCAACAAACCTTGAACCCCAGAATGCCCTGAGCCCTAACAACAAAAGCCCTAAGAGCACGCACTCCAAACCTCACTGCCTCGGAGCCCCAACCCACCTTCCAAGTCCAAAAAACCCTCAACACCCAAGCCTCGCGCACTCGGACCTCTCTGCCTCGGAGCCCCAACCCACCTGGAAGCCCTGAAACCTCGCGAGGGAGGGCCCGGCCACGCAAAAGCAGCACCGCCGAGCCTGGGCGGAAAGAAAACGACACCTAACAAACCCTGAACCCCAAAAGACCCTAAACCCTAGCAAACCCTCTAGCCTAACAAAGCTTAAACCCTACCGAGCCCGAAAGCCTAACAAACCTTAAGGCCTAGCAGAGCCCTCACCCCCAACGCAGCCTGATCCCTAGGTCGCAACAACCCCTGAAGTCCAACAACTAAACCGCAACAAACCCCCTAGGAACCCCTAAACCCTGACAAACACAGAACCCTAACAGATTTCAGACACCAACAAACCTTGAACCCCAGCAGAAGGCCCAACCCCGACAAGGCCTCAACCGTAACGAACCCTGAGCCCTGATACAGCAGGAAACCCAACAAATAAATCGCACCAACTCCTACACCTTAGCGGGACCTAAACCCCGGCAAAGCCCAACCCCGACAGTCACCAAACCCTGTGATACATGCCCCAACACACAAGAACCGAGACCGTTAAATTTACGTAAAGCAGCCTTCCTAGGAAACCTAGCCCTCAAACCCCAACCCCAAAGCCCTAAGCCCTGAGCCCTGAGCACCACAAGCTTAGCCCGAAACCCTTAAACCGAATACTTTGAATGCGCGCACGGACCACAGCCTCCCTGCCTCTCAACTTCAACCCACCTTCGCAACAAACCCCAAAGCCTAACACCTCTGAAGGCACCGGCCAATGACAAGGTCGGACCTGGGCGCAGGGAGGGGTAGAAGGGCCGGGATCCCGCATACAGAGCAGCGCAGGGTAGCAAGACAGCACAGAGGACCTAAGAAGCCGCAAAAACCCTCCAAGGCCCGGCAACGACCCCTGCACCCCACTCTAGACCTCGCAGCCTGCGAAAAAGCCCACATCCCAAAAACCCTGCAACCTTGCGCGCACGGACCGCTGCCTCGCTGCCTCTGAGCCCCAACCGGCCTCCAAAGCAAACCCCAAACCCTGGAACCTCTGAGGGCACCAGCCCAAGTCGAGGTCGGACCTGGGCACAAGGAAGGCAGGCGAAGACGGAAGAGCAAGGAGGAGAGGCAGAGCGGACAGATGCAAGCACAGACCCATGCAGTGCCGCAGGCGACGAAAGTACCTTCCTTTTAACCGACAGATGCACAAGGAAGTGTGAAACAACGCAAATGCCGGCCTCAGCCCCCGAGCCACCGATGCTGATGTTAGGCGCTCGGCAAATGCGAGAAAAAGCGGGGCAAAGAGAGGGAAAGGGGGGGAGAGGGAGGGAGAGAGAGAAAGAAAGAGAGAAGGACAGAGAAAAAAAAGATGAGAGAGCGAGAATGGAAGTGAGAAATACAAAGAGGCAACACACAAATTCAAGTGAAACAAACAAATTCCAGTGCGGCAGGTGAAAAGGGCCACGCATTGACGGAGCGCATCCCGAAGGACTCCTTCCCCAAGGCACAAGAAGAACAAACTAAATACGATAACCACAGCCACCAACGCCAAAACCATTGCACAGACGGAGCAAGTCACTCAGCGGTGCATGCCTGTATCTGATTACTCAGGAACCGAACCTAGCGGCACGATCCAACAACCAAGCCTGGGAGAAAGAGTCCACGGCCCGTGAAACAAAATGCGATGGACAGCTAACCAACCACGAAACGAAGAAAGACCTATCTCCAAGAAACGATGCCAGTTCCACTCCAACAAAACCAAACTGCAGAACCAAAACTGACGAAGCTGTCCATCGCGGGAACCCATGCGGGTCGGTGTGTCTCGGCATCTGGAAGCAAAGCTTCGCTCCGACACACCGACCCGCAAGTTGCCACGTTTGCGAGACTGTAATTTCCTTAATGACAACCAGCTATCATTCCTAGACCAACCCACAAATAAGAATCAACAAAGGTCTATGCCAAAGAAGGAAATTAACAGTCCCGCAAAAGACGTGCCCGGCCCCCCCGGTCGCTCAGTCCGACTACCGGCAACACAAGTAGAGATGTCATGTCGATTCGTATTGCCGTCACCATGAACTATTATATACTGCCACTATTATTGTTACTCCTATTACGAGTATTAGCACTATTATTATCACAGCTACTAAAACCATCACAGGCGCACACACACACACACACCCATGTACAAGTCGGACTGAGCAACCAAAGATTTTTTTTTTAAAGAAAGAAAATGGCAGGTGGCAAACGGCCGAGACCCCGCGATGTGAAACAATTAATTACCGCTTTAATAGATGGACCAGGATACATACAAAGTTACATACATAAAGGATAATACCCTAGGGTTAGACAACACTACATAGATAGCTACATACACACCCAACCCCTCAATACCCAGGCCTACTTACGAGGCGGGTTCTGATAAAAATGAGCCTTGGCCTTTGCCTCGGCTTTGGCTTTAGCGGCCGCCTTAGGCGTAGCACGCTGCCGGAAAAATTGGTTGCGAGGCACTGGACCATCGCAGCGATCACTCCGCTGAACGCGTCCTGTCGGCAGACAGAAGAACAACCGAGATCCCCCCAAACGCCCAAAATACTAGACCCGAAACCTTACATGCCCGAGCACTAGATCCTTAAACGGCGGACAAAAAAGGTACTAAGCCGAAAACAATCCTAAACCCCACAATCCCAAGCACTGAAACCCCGAACCCTAAAACCCGAGACCCAGACCCTAAGCCCCCGCATCAAAGCCCTGGCACCAGAACCACTAAACCCAAAGACCATAAGAAAAAAAAAAGCCATGAACCCCATAAGCCCTAAACCCAGAAGTCCTACGAAACCGAAACATATAGAACCTTAAAACCCCGCGAACCGCAATCCCCAAACACACAGAACACCCAAAGGCCTCGCAACCGGTTGGCGAGGCAACGTGGGCACTCGCCACAGGGCAACCAGGCCACGTTGTACCGGTTCCTGTTCCAAGGGTGGGAGCGGAGGGTGGGGGGGGGGAGGGAGGGCGGGGCAAGCAAAGGCCGAACGGCACAACCACAGCAGAACTAACGACCTAAACCGAAGCCCAAGACATAAACAAGCCAGACCCTAACCTGGGACCGACGGGCCGGTTGCGCCGCTGCCGCTTGGTAGGGCTTTCATCCCCGTCGGCAGAAGGGACCATGACCTCGGTTCACGCATGCAAACAAGCGAGGTCACCCCAAAGCATAACTAAAAAACAAGCCCGGTCCAAGGAGCGGGGATGTCGCCACTACCAGAGGCGACCTCCTTACAGCCACAAGGCATGCAGACCAAGAAGTACAACGCAAAACAAGGGAGAACACAAGACCAGCCAAGCTACGACACAGGACGCCAGCTCCTTATAGCCACACGGAACGCGGAACAGAAAGTACAACGCAAAACATGAAGGAACAAAAAAAACCAGCCAAGCCACGGCAGGCACGGCTGGTTCCGCCGGAAAGTCCAGTGACGCCTCGAAAGCAACACACCAAGCAAACCCAAGAAGAAGCAAGAAAAGAGCAACACAAGCAATGCAACCAGGTTGCAGCGATATCCGAATCGTAGCGCGTCGCCTCGCGACCGAAAACAACACCCAAGCCGGGATCTTAAACACTAAGCCTGAAACCCAGACACCCTACACCCCAGCCCTGGAACCCGGAAACCCTAAACCCAGACACCGAAACACCGAAACCCCCAAACCGTAAGCCCGAAAACCCTAAACCCTAACCCCAAATCCCGACAGGATGAAGTGACCGCCGTCCACGAGCCCAACTGGAACACTAAGCCGCCCACGTCGTTTTCTGGCAGGTCGCCGACGAGTTCCGGACATTCCGGAAACTCCTCCAGATGCAATGCCCAACACCACAGATTATGCAGAAACGAACCCCCGAAACCCCGAAAGCATAAACACAGCCCGCGACAAGTAAAGCCAAGGAACCGCCACGTCCCACTCAAAGACTTCCTCCGAGTCCTCATCCTCGTCCCAAACAACCTCGATTTGCGTACCAACGAAACCCGAACCCCCGAAAGCACGCCCGCAAACCACAACAGCCTAAACCAAGGAACACCAGCCGCGACTTCGGGGTCCAAGTGCCTCACGCAATAGGAGGCGAGAGTAGAGAAAAGAATAGAAAGAAGCAGACGAGTAGAGCTCTACCAAAACGTAGGGGGCCGACTCCCAGGGGACGGACGACTCCACATCCGCAGTGTCCTAAGTCATCACGAAGAAGCAAACCGCGGAAAGAGAAGAGAAGATAAAGAGAAAAGAGATAAATAGAGAGATAGGGAGAGAACATCAAAGCCAAGACACTTCGGGAAGGGCAAGAGATGCCACCGGAGAATCATAAGTCAAGAACGACCAGCAACAAACAGTGTAAGCAGAGGGAGAGAGCGAGAAACGATGGAAACAAAGCCCCGCAAGAAAAACCACCCCAACCAAAGCCAGGTTGCTGCTGAAACAGGAGAGGCGGCCGGCTCCTAAGTCCAAAGCTGCCGGCAGCAGAAGGGTAAAAACAAGGAAAAAGTTGGAAATGAGAGGGAGAGGGAGAGAGAGAGAGAGAGAGAGAGAGAGAGAGAGAGAGAGAGAGAGAGAGAGAGAAAAAGAGAGAGAGAGAGAGAGAGACAAAGCCAAGACGCTTCGATGGACGCGGACGACGACGCCGCGGGTTCCTAAGTCAAGAATGAATAGTAGCAAAGAGTGCAAGCAGAAGGGGAGAGAGAAAGAGAGAGAGAGGGAGAGAAAGAGAAAAGGAAAGAGCGAGAGAGAAAGAGAGAGAGAGAGAGAGAGAGAGAAGAGAGAGAGAGAGAGACAAAGCCAAGACGCTTCGATGGACGCGGACGACGACGCCGCGGGTTCCTAAGTCAAGAATGAATAGTAGCAAAGAGTGCGAGCAGAAGGGGAGAGAGAAAGAGAGAGAGAGGGAGAGAAAGAGAAAAGGAAAGAGCGAGAGAGAAAGAGAGAGAGAAAGGGAAAAAGAGAGAACACATGGCCAAGGCACAGATGGCAACGGCGGTGTCACGGGTGCCTCCTAAGGTCAGCCCCACAGCCACAACAAGGCGAAACAAACCACAAAGAAACCAACCAACCACCCCGAAACATAAAAAGGCCGAGTAGCGTGGCCCTTACCCGCGCCTGAGTCCCACAGAACACTAAGCAAAAAAAGCTAGACAACAGCACATTAAGCCAAGTGGCACAGTCTGGCGGGGGAGTGTTTCTCCGCGGCGCCGCCTGGAAGAACAAAGGGCAACCCTACAAGGAAGCACCAAAACAACAAACCCCCGAAACGAACCCACAACAAAACCAACCAGAACGAGCACCCCGAGCAACCCTCTCGTGAACCACTACCTTACAAATGCAATCCAGGAAACGCCCGCCACCAGGATCAGCGCCAGAAGCAGCACAACACGCACCATCTTCTCGGGCACCCCGACAAGGGAAGCATACAGTGGAAGAGAGAAGAAGGAAAAGGGAAAGGACAGACACAGAAAGACGTGATGCACCTGGGAGAAGAAAGATGGCGAAGAGCGATGTCCAGACTTGGAGCCAGTTGCTGCAGAAGTGCCGTGAAACAAAAACCCGAAGATACGATACGGCCCCTGAACTAACCCCGAGCCCCAAACCCGAGCAAAACTCTAGACCAGATCAGCAATCCGGAACACAAAGGCACCCAAAACCAGGAAGGAAGCCCGCAGAGGTAGCGGAAATACCAACAAGCAGAGACCCCGTGCGACACCCAAGCCGGCAGAGCAGGCACAAACCGTGGCCCGGACAAGTACGACGAAGAAGCTAGGGCGGAAGCGTTCGACGCTGCACCTGAGCAAAAATGTAAAGACGTACGTCCCGCCCAAAGCAACCTAAACAACCCGAGAAGCAACCTCACACAAAGCACCCACATATCAAAAAAGAACGCGAAACTTGAAGCGTTCCGAATAAATACGCTCACGGGTTCAGGTCGACTTCTTCGGGACTTGAAACGTCTAGAGTGACGGACGGAAATGCAATGGAAGTCGAAGCCAGGCACTAACCCCTTAAAGCACCGCGACACAAAACCGAGAAGGAACTCTGGACTACAAACCCCGAACCGCTAATAAGATACAGCCTCGACCATAAAGAAAACGCCAAAGCCCCAACCCCAAACCATTATCTCGAAAGCCTTCGTTATAGCCCTGAACACGGCAACAAACCCCAATCCCACAGCCCTGCCCCGACCTGCAGACACCGCGGCCCCATGCAACAGAACCCAACTCCACAAACAAAATAACAACCCTTCAATCTACTTAAACCAGGCTCTTGCAACCCCAAACCCTAAAACCCTAACCCCGAAAACCCTACCCACCAAAGCCCACGAGGCAGCGGCGTGAAGGCTGCACCTGGGCACGAAGGCGGGGGGCCGGGGATCCCGGACGCAGGGCAGCCTAGGGTAACCCAAGGAACCTAACACGAACATAAAACCCTAAACCAAAAAAGAACACAGCCCTGCAGAGAGCCCTGAGCGCGCCCGCACTCTAAACCAGGCTGCCTCGGAGCCCCACACCTTCCAATGCTCGAAAGGACCCCGAACAAGACACGAAACCTTAACCCTAAGAAACCCGAAACCTAAACAGCCTAACAGAACCCGAAACGCCAACAAGCCGCAAACCCGGAAAAGCCCTAAAAGCCAACAAGCGCTAAACCCTGCCAAACCCTAAGTCCTAGCACACCCCAAACCCTAACAACCCGAAGCCCCCACACAAAGCACGGCACGCACTCCAAACCCCACTGCCTCGGAGCCCCAACCCACCTTCCAAGTCCGAAAACCCCTCAACACCCAAGCCTCGCGCACTCGGACCTCTCTGCCTCGGAGCACCAACCCACCTGGAAGCCCTGAAACCTCGCGAGGGAGGGCCCGGCCACGCAAAAGCAGCATCGCCGAGCCTGGGCGGACAGAGAAATAAACCCCTAACACGCCCTGAACCCCAAGAGCCCCTAAACCCTAGCAAACCCTCTAGCCTAACAAAGCTTAAACCCTACCGAGCCCTAAAGCCTAAGAAACCCTAAAGCCTAACAGGGCCCCAAACGCTAACAAAGCCTAAGCCCCAACGAACCCTAGGCCCGGACAGACCCCAAACTCTAACAAATAAACCACAACAAACCCTCAACCCTAGCAAACACTAACCTTTCCAAACCCCCTTCAAAGCTTCCACCCTGACGAACCCCAGACCCTAACAAACCTTGAACCCAAGAGTGCCCTAAACCCTAACAACAGATCCCGAAGAGCACGCACTCAGAACCTGGCTGCCTCTGAGCCCCAAAGGAGAGAAAGCGGGGAGGTGGAGGAGGCAGGGAAGGGCGGAAGAGCTAAGAGTTTGGAGGCCCATCGTTTCAAGGCTCGAGGTTTACATAAGGTGAATGCTTTAGGCTTTCGATACGTGGAGCGTGAAGGTTCGAGGGTCGGAAGCCCGTATGCACAAATCAAGGCCAGCAAACCGGAAATCCCACGCCACAACCCCGAACCAACTAACAACAAAAACCCGCAACGGCGCAACCGAGTCCCCGGCGAGCGAAGAGGCCACGACCTGACAAGGCAAGCGAAGTCAGGGAAAGGTGCAAAAGCCATGCAGTCGACAATGGCATGCAAAAGCAGGCACTGCAGCTGCGCAAGGGTGCAATCTATTTTACCCGCAAATGCAAAGGAATGGTGAAAACAAAATAGACAACAAAATATGCCGGCCCCAGCCCCCGAGCCACCGATGCTGGTGTTAGGCGCTCGGCAACAAGAGATTAAAAAAAAGCAAAAAGGACAAGGATCGAATTCATTAATTACAGTTCCAAGAAAATGGCCACGCATTAACGGAGCGCATCCCGCAGGGCTTTGCATCTATAGCACATAAACTAAGAGCTGCCGTAGCAGAGTAAGTAAAAACAATTACAACCAACAACAAAACCAAGTGCGATGCAAAGCCCACGTCCCGTGAAACGGGGACGAACCGAACTAACCAAACCCCAACTAAATCAATCAAATCCAATAACTAAACCCAATAACCAAACCAAGTTACCGTCCCCAGTATGTACAAGGGGCGCTCTGGTCGGGGGGTTGTCCTCGGCATCTGGAGGCGAACCTCGCTCCGGACAAACCACCGACCTTACTACCCCCGGGTCCCCGATTGAATCGAACTAAATTAGCGGCGACTTGCGCGTCTAAAACCCCATAAACTCCCAACAAACCAACCACGGAAAGCCAAAGTATCCAACACAAAACCCTAATCGGGGCCCCCAAGAAAAGAAATAATGAAAAGAAAAAAAAAGCATGCACATGCAGTAAGGGGAAATGGCAAACGGCCAAGGCCCCGCAAAACAGAAGTTATGGCTATGTTAGATAGGATGCAACAAAGATAGGTAGTTAGATTAAGTTAAGACTAGATGTATGGTGGAAATAAACAAAGGGGACCTACTTGGGTCGGGCAAGAAGCTTGGCCTTGGCCTTGGCCTCTGCCTTGGCCTTAGCCGCAGCTTTGACCTTCGGGCTCGCCTTAGGCGCAGCCCTCTGGCGCGGAAACGGCTGCTCACACCGGCAGGACCTCAGCACTGCGCCTGCAAAGTGGGCGGACAAGAAGCGCACGGAAGGAGCCACCACACCGCAGCACAAAACCCGCAACCCGCAAACCACAAGCCCTGAGCCTCGGCGAAGGGCAGCGCGGCACCAGCCGCACATGTAGCACGGCAACCAGTCCGTGTTGTACGACCGCGGCAGCACCCTATGACAAGTTCATTTCATTAGGGATAAAGTTCGCGGGCAAAGTAGTAGAGTCAGTGCAACCGTGAGGAGGCCCCATGATGCGCGGCCTCTTGGTCGGGCTCTCCTGATCAACAGTGTTCTCACACCCGCTTCTTTCCCTCTACCCCCTCCCTGTCTCCCTTCGTTTCCCTCTCTCTCTCTCTCTCTCTCTCCCAGGATGTTCATCATCCTGCATCCCCACCCTCGGGCTCCTCGCCACCGAGGCCGAGCTCCGCCGACAATGCTTCCACCTCCTGGTCTTCCAAAACGGCAGGTGGAAGCATCACCGCGAAGGGTCAAAACACGGAGAGCAGGCACCACACACACATACACACACACACACACACACACACACGCGTGCGCGCGCACGCACGCACAAGCACTGCAATGCAGACCAGTCAAGCGGCAGGCACGTCCGATGAGCTGCTGGCAAGCTCCTTGCACAAGCACGCAACAAAACAGAGAAACCACAGGCCGAACATACCACCATACAACCCTACACTCCAACCGACCCTAGACCCTGACAAACCCTAAACCCCAACAAACCCCAAACCTCAACAAACACCGAAGTCTAGCGACCACCGAAACCCAAACAAACCGTAACAACCCCCCGCCTCATCACCCACCAACAAAAACAAACACATCCTGAAACCTAACGAACTAAGATCCACACCACCGGAACCGAAGGTTCCGGTGCCCAGACGGCCAGCTGCCCCTTAGACGCGTTGCTCCATGCGACGAAACGAAACCAAGACAACAATGTTTCCAAGCTGCCGCGAGCAGCGGGTCGAATCGAGTCGCCTGTGAGACTTATAATCTTTCCCCAAGAGGCACAGACGAAGAAGCAAAGACCTAAGTCGCCCACGTCGTTCTATGGGACGGGTCCTTCGACCGCCTCTGACAGAACAGGAGAGATTACCAGGCAAAGCGGGATGAAGACAAAAAAAAGGCAACAAACACCGCCGCAAGGCGAGTCGCATCCACCGAGACGTGCGCCGCGAGGTCCTCAGAAACAGCGAAGAACCAAAAAAGAAGCGACAAAGGAAACAGAAAGAGAGAGAGAGAGAGAGCAACACAAAAGATAATAGACAGAGAGAGACAAGAGAGAGAGAAAGAGAGAGACCGAGAGAGACCGAGAGAGACCGAGAGAGGAAGAGATAGAGAACCAGAAATGGAGCGAGAGACCGACAACGAAAGGAAGAGAGAGAGAGAGGGAGCAAGGGAGCACAAGTACCAAGACACGATGGGCAGCACGTCGGCGAGCGTCCCATCCTGACAAGCAGTAGGAAGCAACAAAGGTGCGGCCACTAAGCAGGTCAAATAAAGCCAAGACGCGGGCGCCGGATAGGGCGCTACCACAATGCCCTCCTAAATGCAGCTCTCCACTCGCAACACGACACAAAGAGCAGAATGATGGCGATGTCTAAGTCAAGTCGCATCCTCCGAAACGGACAGCGCCGGGGGGTCCTCGGGAACAAAGAGGAGACAAAGAAGGATTGGCAAGGGAAGCAGAAAGAGAGAGAAAGCGAGCGGCAAAAAAAGTAATGAAAGAGAGAGAGGGGAAGCGAGAAAGAGAGAGCCAGACATGCAAAAAGAGAGCGAGGAAGAGAGGGGGACAGAGGGAGCAAGAGAGCACCAATACCAAGACACGGCGAGATCCACCACGTCGGAGCTGCTGTCCTCGGCCGGAGGCGCAGCCCGCGCGGAGCCAAAGAGGAGGACGCGGAGACCGAGACAGAAAGAGAGAGCTAGAGAGAGAGAGCAAGAGAGGGCACCAAGCAGATCCAATAAAGCCAAACACGTCGGCCGGTGGATATGGCGGCGTGGCTGGCGCCTCCTGAATGGAGCTCTTCCCCGGCAACACGGCACCAACAACGGGAACAAATATCCAAATAAACCGAGCATCATCGTTGTCCGCGGTCGCCTGTGCCTTGGTAGAGCAAAACCGTACAGACATGGAGAAACAAAACTGCGATCGAAAATCTACGAAAGCACGAACTGCCACAGTCAGAAATCAAACCGGTAAGGCACCGGCCCGGGCAAGCACACAGAGCAAAGCGATCACAAGGCACAACATCCTCCGGAGAAGAGAACAGAGACAGAGAAAGAGCGGGCGGGCGAGAAGGAGACCGAGAGAGAGCGAGAGCGAGAGCGAAAGAGAGAGAGAGAGAGAGAGAGAAAGAGAGAGAGAAAGAGAGAGAGAGAGAGAGAGAGAAATAACACAAGCAAAGAGATGAAGGGAGCAAACGGACCAGCAGCGCCGAGTGCGCCTCGCCGGAAGCGGATTGTAGGCGCAAGGCTACCCAACGCTGAGATGTCGCAAATGGCTGCTGTCTGAAGAGACAATGCGAGGCCACATTGGGAATTCAGGGTGTGCATTCCAAGGTGTGATGATGAGCTGCGGGGTCTATGGTTTTGAGTACAGGCGACAACGACATACAAAAAGAAGCGCGGAAGCAATGCAAACCATTTTGACGGCAGATGCAAAAGAAAGATACAGAACAGCGCTGCACCCTAGAACTTAAAGCCCGGGAAACCCCAAACCAGACACCCCAAATACGAATCCCGTAAACCCCATCAAACACCCACCGTAAACCACAGTGGCCACAGAAGCAGAAGTTGTATGCACTGCACTCAATCACTCAGACATGGAATCCAATGCGAAAGGCAAAAGGCATGCAAGCCCGAGCGGTGCAAACAGTTCTGAAGCTCAGGTCCGGACTCACCTACGAAGCGACGTGCAACAACTGGGCCGCAAATTGTGTGTTGTTTTAAGCCAATCGAGAATTACAATCAGATGTGCCAGGCATTTGTGTCTACTGCTGCTGCTGCTGCTGCTGCTGCCTGCTAGGATATGCTCAAAACACTTCCCCTATGGCCTAGCCTAGAGCTCGGCGGCGGTGCAGCAAAGTGCTCGCGCCCGGATGGTTGGCGCTCGGCCCGTTGTCGAATCATGGCTCCTCGGCCGGATGCTGGGCACGCCGGCCCGTCGGTGCGTCGTCAAGTGTTGCCCGGCTGGGCGGATGGGGTTCTTGGCTTGGCCCCTTGCCATGTCACGGGTGGGGTTCTCGGCTTGGCCCCTCGCCATGTCACGATCCTAAACCCTAAACCCTACGAGCCAGGGAAGGACCGGGACTCGCGAGTGGTGCTCCCGCTCGGCCCCCCCTGACCCGCCTCAAACCCCCTTTTCCCCGCAGCTGGCGCGGCGACGGCACCGCCCCAGCTGGAAGCACCTGGGCAGAGAGGCGGGGGGCCGGGGATCCCGGATGCAAGGCGGCCTAGGGTACCCCGAGAGGTTTAGGGACCTACAAACCCCGAAAACCCCCCGACCCCAGCAGAGAACCCTGTGCACCTGCACTCTAAACCTCGCGGCCTACGAAAACCCCGGCCTTCCAACCTGAAAAAACCCTGAACCTGGCGTGCACGGACCACTGCCTCGCTGCCTCGGAGCCCCAACCAGCCTTCCGAAAAAAAAAAACCTAGCCCTGAAACCTAAGAGGGACCAGTCAGCATCGTCAACGAGGTCGGACCTGGGCGAGGGGAGGGTGGGGGGAGGAAGGAGGCGGGGGGGCGGGGATCCCGGATGCAAGGCGGCCTAGGGTACCCCGAGAGGTTTAGGGACCTACAAACCCCGAAAACCCCCCGACCCCAGCAGAGAACCCTGTGCACCTGCACTCTAAACCCCGCGGCCTACGAAAACCCCGGCCTTCCAACCTGAAAAAAACCCTGAACCTGGCGTGCACGGACCACTGCCTCGCTGCCTCGGAGCCCCAACCAGCCTTCCGAAAAAAAAAACCTAGCCCTGAAACCTAAGAGGGACCAGTCAGCATCGTCAACGAGGTCGGACCTGGGCGAGGGGAGGGTGGGGGGAGGAAGGAGGCGGGGGAAGGGAAGGGAGCGCGCACGGACACTACCTTGCAGCCTCAGAGCACCTTCCAAGAAACCCCGGAAAACCCCCGAAGCCTGCACTACTCCTAGTGAAGACCCTCCTACGGCAACACACTCTGAGGTCCCGGCCCAGCCCCGCCCCGCTGCGATCCGAAGGGGATTTAGGAAAAAAGTTCCGGGGAAGGGGTCGGGACCGAACGCAGGTGTTTTTAAGCTGCAATCAGATGTGACAAGCATTTGTGTCTACTTCCCAAGCCCCCTCTTCTGAGCCATCGAAAAACAGAATCACTGTTTCAAGCCACACTCCCAAAATATTGTGGCACCAAGATGTTTGGATTTTAACGAGATTAGGGTATTCGGGCATTGAGGCATCAGGGGATTAGGGCCATTAGGGTGTTTCTAAGCCAATCAAGAATTGCAATCAAATGTGACAGGCATTTGTGTCTACTCCCCAAGCCCCCTCTTCTGAGCCACCGAAAAACGGAATCACTGTTACAAGCCACACTCCCAGAATATGTTGGCGCCAAGATGTTTGGATCTTAAGGATATTAGGATATTCGGGCATTGAGGCATTAGGGCATCAGGGCCCAGGTACGACGAAGAAGCCGGGGCGGAAGCGTTCGAAGCTGCACCTGAGCAAGAAAGGTAAAGACGTACGTCCCGAAGCAAAGCAACCTAAACAACCCGAGAAGCAACGTCGCGGGCAGCACCCAGACTTCAAATGAAATAAAACTTGAAAGTTGAAGCGTTCCGACCAAAAGGGAAATGCGGGCTCAGGTCGACTTCTTCGGAACTTGAAACATCTAAAGCGACTAGCGGAAACGCAATGGAATTCGAAACCAGGAACTAACCCCTTAAAGTACGGCGACACAAACCCTAAAAGGAACCCTTAACCACAAACCCCGAACCACTAATAAAATACGGCCTCGGCCATAAAAAGAAAGCTAAAG
>CAJNDT010002512.1:0-30976 GCA_905221615.1 Symbiodinium sp. CCMP2592
GTCTTGGCTCTGCCGATCCATCGGGTGCTGCTGCTGGACTTGGATCTACTACCGCGCTGTGATCTTTCTCCTCTTTTTGAAGTTCCGGCGCCTGCTGGCTTGTATCATGGGAGACTCGAACAAATGTACCGCAACTATGCTAATGGATATAGTTATCCGAAAACAGAGGGGGCCTGCTTCAATGCGGGTATTCTTCGTTTGGATCCGCATCAAGATGAAGAGCATCGTAGAATGGAAGTGCATGATGTTTTGTCTAGAGCTGCGGGCACCACGTGGAAATCTGCGTTGCCCGAGCAATATCTGTTGGCGGAGCACTATGCGAGGTGGAACCTGCTGGGCTTCGACTGGAATTTCGAAGTCGGTTGCTCTGTCGCCTATGACTCGGACACTGGAGTCGTCAGCGAGGTGACGGCGAACCATCCCTGGAGTGCCGTTTCCTTGCAAGATGTGAAGGTGTTTCATTTCAGCGGCACGGATTTGCAGCCGTGGTGGTTTCTTCATGTGGCACCGGCGGAGGCCGGCTGCATCCTTGGAGAAATGTATAGCCATCGGGATCCGCGGGGGCTGCTTTCCTCGGCGGTTGCGGAGTGGTTACTTGCTGTCAGTGAGCTTCTGGAGACCTCCGAACGAGAGGGCGACTGTTATTTCGTGGATGTGTACCGCACGCAGCGTGAGATAGCCGGAAGCTGGTGGGAAGGGTGCGCTAGGTGCCATTGGTGCAGTCACATTTTGCTGAAAGCAACCCGTGGTGGCATTTGTGAGAATTGCCAGATCGAGAATTTGCAAGCGCGCAGTGTTGTGCGACTCGAATCCAAGAGCCGGCGCACGTGCAAGTAGGAGCGGGTTCGCACTTTGAACTAGATGCCCGCGGTGCGCGGTGCTGTGCGACTCGAATGGAGACGCCGGTGCTCGTGAAAGTAAGATCTGGTGGCTGTCGCGCAGGACATGCCAGCGGCGCAGGTCCAGTCAAGAAAGAGGGTGCATGCTTGAGGAACGGATAGACAGAGAGAGAGAGAGTATTACTCTATTATTCTATTACTCTATTGCTTTACTACTCGATTACTCTATTACTCTAATGCTCTATTACTCTACTACTCCATTAACTCTATTTATTACTCTATTACTCTATCTTACTCTCTTTCGCTGTGCCTTCATTTTCTCTACCGTCTGTGCCAGCTTTTCTAGGACTGCCGAACATGTCAGACCTTGACATAGCGTGACCGCCCGAACAATTGGTCTCGCCTGACAGCATGGCTCTAGCTGGGACAGATCTTCATGCATGGAATACGGTGGGTCCCATGGCTACTGCGAAGGCTACTGCGAATGCGGCTGGGACAGATCTTCATGCATGGAATACGGTGGGTCCCATGGCTACTGCGAATGCTACTGCGGATGCGGCTGGGACAGATCTTCATGCATGGAATACGGTGGGTCCCATGGCTACTGCGAAGGCTACTGCGGATGCGGCTGGGACAGATCTTCATGCATGGAATACGGTGGGTCCCATGGCTACTGCGAAGGCTTCTGCGGATGCGGCTGGGACAGATCTTCATGCATGGAATACGGTGGGTCCCATGGCTACTGCGAAGGCTACTGCGGATGCGGCTGGGACAGATCTTCATGCATGGAATACGGTGGGTCCCATGGCTACTGCGAAGGCTACTGCGGATGCGGCTGGGACAGATCTTCATGCATGGAATACGGTGGGTCCCATGGCTACTGCGAAGGCTACTGCGAATGCGGCTGGGACAGATCTTCATGCATGGAATACGGTGGGTCCCATGGCGACAGCTGATCCAGTGCTTGTGCACGCGAGTGATTCGGAAGAGGATGACGATGCTGCAGAGACTGTGGTCGGGGATGGAGGGGCACAGGCCAATTTCCTGGACCTCACTGGGAACACAGAGTCAGCAACGAGCATGATCACGACCGGATCTTCATCGAATGACTCTGGAGGGCTGGCCCGCTTCTCTTACTATCCATTGTTC
The DNA here is from genome assembly GCA_905221615.1 of Symbiodinium sp. CCMP2592. Classification (NCBI taxonomy): domain Eukaryota; class Dinophyceae; order Suessiales; family Symbiodiniaceae; genus Symbiodinium; species Symbiodinium sp. CCMP2592. Next base: position 1,989 of record CAJNDT010002512.1, read on the forward strand.
GGACACGCTGAGCCAAGTTTTGACCTGAACGTCATGGACTAGAACTGCGGTCGGTAGATCTTTGGTAGGTCTTCAAGAAAGGATTCATTAAAACGATGAAGCTGCCACTGAGCGGCCAGTCTATATAGACTGTCCTCCCTCGTCGAGCACACGGATTGTGTGACGTCCGCAATGCAATACTACTACTACTCGTAGTACTAGTACTGCTATTGCTACTGCTAATATTTTTTCTTTTGTTTTTTTGGCCATCGGCCCTGTTACTCTATTACTCTAAGACTCTATTACTCTAAGACTCTATTACTCATTAGTCTATTACTCTATTACTCTGATACTCTTACTCTATTACTCTATCACTCTATTACTCTTTACTCTATTACTCTACTACTCTAGTACTCTACTACTCTATTACTTTGTTACTCTATTACTCTACTACTCTTTTACTCTATTACTCTTTTAGAGAGGAATACTCTAATAGAGTACTAGAGTAATAGAGTAGTAGAGTAAGAGAGCTTTTAGACTAAGAGACTAATAGAGTCATAGGGTAATAGAGTAATAGAGTCATAGAGTAATAGTAGTCTAAGAGTATGAGAGTAACAGAGTAGCAGGGCCCAGGGCCAAAAAAAAACAATAAAAATAATAATGGCATCATAAGCAGAAAAATAATGTGGCCAGATGTTCTCGCCCCATGACTCACGACACATCCTTGAGAGTTGCCCTGGCAGGCATGGTTCTTCCACGTACAGTGAGGGGTGATCGTCTGGTCAAGTGCTGCTGAAGGTGAAATTAAACGTCTGTACGAGAGCCATAGCGACCTTAAGCCGCGGAATTTAGCCCGGGGTTCATGGGTTTACGATTCGGCTTTCAGGTTTCGGTTTAGGGGTTTAGGGTTCACGTTTTGTTGCAGGTCAGCTTGTTGACTTTCAAGTTTGAAATCAGAGTTATGGGAACTCAACTTGTCAGACAGCAACCTTTTCTCGTGAGCTTAGTCTGAAATCAGCAGTCTGAAATCAGCTTCGTCTGAAATCAGCAGTCTGAAATCAGCATAGCCATGATGCCTGCCACTCCTGAGTGGCCAGCCTGTGCGTTCTCCCGCAAGGATGCGCAGAGGTTTTGCGAGATGCTGGCCGAAGCGCACGGTCCAGCCTATGTGGACGACACATTGAACGATGGTTTGCAGAAACTTTTTCAGCGGTCCTTGAAGGATCAGGAAATGGATGGGGACACAAGCAAAGATGCCTTGTCTGAAATCAGCCGTCTGAAATCAGCAGTCTGAAATCAGCATAGCCATGATACCTCACAAAGCGGCTGTTTTCACACAAACCCAAAACCCTGACAAAGTACGGGGGCTGAAAACAGCCACAATCCGGGGAAAAAGGCGAGGTAGAAGTAGTTGCCTCTTGGTTTGTGCCTTTTCCTAGTGCAGAGAAGTGCCTCCAGGCAACCTTACCCGGAGAATGCCCGAAAAGTGTGAGTGTAACCAAGTCATGCGCTGAGAGCAGGCAGGCTCGGGCAGGGGTGCTTAGGGTGCTGTTCTAGCCTTTTAGCCGCTACAGGGTCTCGACTAGGGTACGTGCAAACACCGAGCCTGTTGAGTTTGACACGGATAGAATGTGGATTGTGTTGTGGGCAGAAGTCACGATCTTGCTGTCGCCGGTGCTGCTTCGTCGGAATATAATATTAACATGTGCTTGACATTGAGCAAAAGGAATGAAATGAGCACGGGTGTCAGTGTGCGGAATGACAGCGTGAGTTTAAACCCAATGCCAAGGCCTGCAACCTTCAAACCGACCAGTGCTGCAAATCTTGCATGGAATTGTCTGTTTTGTTCTCGCCGTTGTGATGAATTGCTTCAGCCGCGCATTGCTCAAGCTGTTGTATTGTTTGTTCTTCCTTAGCCTTGAAACTTGCCCTTTCATTCCGAGGGCCATGTGGTTGAACATCCGTCAAGTCGCTGCTGGCCTGGAGACCTCTTTGAAGCTTTCCTACCCAGATACAGACAAGTTGATGTGGCTTTGGTATTTCCACAACCTCCAAGTTGTTCTGGACTCCTTTGTGGATTCCAACGAGGGTTCTGAGCAAATTTTCTGGCTGAGAGCTATGGCAGATGTGTGCCGATTGTTGCAGAAATACATGTGTGAAATGCAATGCGATTTCCGTCCGGATTATTGTGGGCCTTTTCCTCCAACTCCTCTGGGGAGGCTTGCTCCTCCTGTGTGCCCAGACCAAAAAGAAATGGGTGATCACTTCTTTGAGGCCAAAGAGTTCCTCCAGAAACATTCGGATGTCTTTCTCCGCCAGAGCTGCTGGTACAAGATCGCCTTTGAGATTGAGGAAACTTTGAAGGATCTCGAATATGTCCCTTCACCCACATCCAAGGACGATTCGGAAGACTAAGACTTGATTCAATGTGCCACAGTGGCCTTCGGCTCAGCATCTAGGGAGCCGGAATTCTGCAAGTGCCCCAGGCCTCATGTCAGCGACGGCGAATAGTGGAGCTTTCCCTCGTTGCCGCTATACTGTACGGTGCTGTAGTGGTGACCTAAGTAGAGTAGGTTCAGGTGGTCAGACAGAGGCGGGCCAGTTTGAGTGGGGGACCAGTCCATGTGTCGTTTTATGCTAGTAATGGGTAGCATTGAGTGGTGGGTGGTGAATCCCCCCACAGGTCCCTAATCACAGACTCGGCTAGCAAAGCCCTTCTCAGCGAGCCGCTGATTCAGCACGTTCCTGGGTTGCGGGGAAAATGGTGAGCCGACTGCTGCATGAGTTTATAGTGGGGTTTAAGGACACGGTTTTATATGGTTTTGTCTGGGAGAGCAACCTTTTCTTTCTCGTGAGCTTAGTCTGAAATCAGCAGTCTGAAATCAGCCGTCTGAAATCAGCTTCGTCTGAAATCAGCTTCGTCTGAAATCAGCAGTCTGAAATCAGCATAGCCATGATGCCTGCCACCCCTCAGCCGAAGCGGCATTCCAACTAACCGAACGGGCGGGAGGAAAAGAGGGCTCCTACACCTTTAGACCCGAACAACCGTAAGCCCCATATCCTTTCACCCTGCGATAGGCTCACAGACCACGGGGCACATGTGATAGGCCGCGGAACCGTCAGCACTATTAACTCTACATTGTGTCCGTGGCAACTCTGAGCCAACTAATTAGTAACTTCGCATGACTACGCATGTGCATGTATGTGTCAATTTGTTGTCTCCGACATGCATGTCACCTTTGGCCAGCTCGATAAAGGCCACAGAGTCTGAGGGTGAGCATGCATCCCCCCCCACAAACTCTTGCCCGTGCCGATAGAACTTATGCTCAAACTAAGCGCCCCAGCAGTTGGACCAATGAGAACCAACCCAGGCCCAGGCCCGGACATCCTTTCACCGCATGAGTTGAGTAGGGAGTGCTTATGGGGCTGGGGCCTCCAGGTTTTGCTGAATGCTTTCCCTCCGGACCTCTCATATGTCGCTTCTTCCCGACTACTCACTCGCCTTAGACGTATGCGAAGCATCATACCACTTCGGCATTGTGGAGCCGTCCTTTGGAGTTACTGGGTTACGATTATGGACGTTCTTACGTCTAACATTGTCTCTCATGAATCTGATCGACCGCCCTACGTTAATGTGCTCGATAATAACAGGATTTTTATTTGGTCGGAGCAGGTAAGTTTCCGTATCTATTGTACATTGGACTGTTACTCGGGTATTTATACGGGATGGAATCTCCCCTACTCTTGGCCCTCCTGTGAACTTCGACTCGATACTGAGAGAGTGTGTTTCGGGGGAGTGGAAACTGATCGACGCCCTCTAACGTTGGTATCACACTTTCGTCTGATGCACCCAGGCCGACCCTCTGACCACTCATCGTCTACTGTTTCCCCATAATGCTGAATCTTGTGTCTCAATGCTTGGAGCTTGCTTGCTTCCTTGGGCTTTTAGACCGCATTTGTTGCACTGCTGTGATTTCCGTAGTCCCCTCCTTAAAGCACCTCCCCTCTACTGCTTCTTGGGCTGAGTGTCCTGAAACCCAGCTGATAATGCCACTTAAGGCCTGAGGTTTCGGATCCGGAACGAGTTACAAACAATGCCGCCTGGGGTGGCTAGAGTAGCTGTAGATGCACTGTACTCCCAGTTTGCACATAATAATAGATACGTAGCTGCCCCGTCATCACCCGGGTCCATTAAGAAACCCAAAACCACCCAATTCGACTCCTATACCTCAGAAGATACTCAAGCCACTCTCCCCTGGCGCTCAGACTTTGCGATCGGAGGGTGACAATGTTGAAGCAGGGACGTGTGTAAGACATGCCCCAAGGAGTGCTGGCAGGGGTTTGGGGTCTTTTCAGGCCCTTAGGGTTGCTTTCTCTCTGTGTGTTCTGACTCTGTTTCTAAGCTCCTGAACCCACAATTTTAGCATGTTTTATTCCTTCTTCCCCCCTTTAACCTCGATATATCTTGGGTCTCTTGGGGTACTTACTCGCCTTGGTAGGTCTCTGCGATTGATTGTAAGAAGCTAGATCCTAAGAAACCACGAACCCTCGTCAGTGCTACAGCCATGGCCGCAGTCGAACACTGGGTGTTGCACGATGCTGCACACTGATTATGACCCCGGCTGTCAGTGCAAAGAAAGGGGTCACTCTGCGCTGCTTCTGGCAGGCTTGTGGTACAAAGGCGATATGAGATACTGACAGCTGACTGCGAGGATGCATGCTATGTCGTGGATAATGAATCCTGAGAATCCTGAGAATTTATTGCATGATGCCCGTGCCACACGATGAGTTTCTGACAACTGTTTTGAATTTACTGCAAGCCAAAGCTGGATCACGATGATCAAGCACAACGAGATCCTGGCGCCCATCCTGGGGGTTACTGCAAGTGTTGTCAGTTGCTGTGATGTCTCTTCATAGACGAGCCTGAGTTCGCGCCATGGAAGTGTGTAAACCTAACACACGGCATGGTAATTTGAGACTCTGCTCGCGACAGCCATGATAGCTTTCTTCGGATTCTTCCTGGCCCAACGCTGGCAGCAACACTGCAACTTTGCGTGTGCATGTAGCCTCCATATGCATGACAGTAACCCCCAGCACTCAGTCCATGGCTCCATTCGGTATCACCCCTTTGAAAAGTACAGCTGGTCAATACGACTAGGAACAGCGTGTATCATCGCGATGATGATACTCAACCAGATCACCTGTACCCGAGCCATCTCGGCTCTTTATAGTTTTTACGACATTTGCCTACCTATTATGTTACCTCCTCGAACCCGAAGAAGTGATCTGAGTAGCTACATTCTTCCCGAGGTCTTACTGGTTCTAGTTTGCTTCAATTCTGTAAGATCTTGGGAAGGGTTCAGTCGCTGCGGATACAGTCACTTTATGTGTTGCTATAGCCTGTTGCTTCGTACTGTGACGGACCCATCATCGGTTTCACATTGTCAGACTCCGCATCAATTGCCTCGCCTGGATTGTCCGAGTGTGAGCGCCGAAACCCTAAACCTTTAAACCCTTAACCTCGGAGGTCCATCTTGACAGGTCTTGTAAGTTTGTTGCCCCGACGGAGGCTTTGTGGTTCACTGAAGCTCCAAACCCTGAACCAAACCCCATATTATAACCCAGCAGTGCTCAGATTCACTCCCGCCAAGTTGACCTTGACAGCCCCCAAACCCTAAACCTTTAAACCCGAAACCTCGGGGGTCTTTTTTGGCAGGTCTTTTATAAACTATCTGAACCAGAGCTTGGCCATGGAAGAGTCTGGAGAGGTTTTTCGGTCCTTCTCCTGGACTTTGCCGCATGGGCATTGCTTAGCTGGCTACTTCAACAGCAACAAAGAGGCCGAATGGTATTCGGACCGACTGCTTCACAATCTGAAGATTGATGGGACGAAGGATCATGTGTTCTTCCAGAGAAACAACGAGAAGTTCAAGGCTGAGCTGGAGGGCGCTGAAGTTTCTTAGTCGCATAACTTTAGCTTATTTTTCTGTTGGGGCTTCGGGTTTCGTAAAGAGCTTGCCTATTCGAAAGCAATGTTATGCCCCCCAATCCAAGGTTCCATTGTCGCAGCTGCATTACCGAGGGGCAGGGAGTGAAGATCCGCACAAAGCTGGGCACACAGTGGAGACAAGAGCTCTGCTGGTGCTGTTTGGGCTGTTGCCAGGACGCCGGAAGCTGCAACCCGAGACTAAAACTAAATCGCTGGTGCTGGTAGAGGAGATGCTGAGGCAAGCCTGTGCAAAAATAGCCCTGTCTGGCATTCAGAGAGGCAGGGTTTCGTGCAACTTTGTCTCCGATGTTGACAGCTCCCCGATTGCCCTCAGTCTGGATTTTCTTGAAGATGGCAGCACACGAGGTTTGGCCGACCTGGAGAACTTGCATAAGGGTGCAAGCAAGGGCTGGGACAAGCTTTCGCAGCACGCTTGGTGTGGTCGCAAACTTTCAACCACTCTTCAGCAAACGAACCTTTGGGATATCTACCTCTTCCTAATATGGAGCAAGCACAACCCGAGTTCGAAGATCTGGGAGCAGTTCTCTGTACACCTTTATCCCAAGGTTGTTTTCTTTGCTGGTTACTTGCTGGAGGCCTATGTCGATGAACTTGCCAACTTGCCACTGGCACCGCTTCCCCTTTTGAAAACCAAGCATGGAAACAGTCGACGAGTTCCGAAAGTGAACAAAATCATACTTTTACAACGCGTGAAGGCGCAAAAGCGCCACAGAGGAGAAGTCATGCAGACGCACACTGACTTGGCGCCACGTCAGATCGCACTGATACGAGCTGAGGCTAATTTGGAAGTGGCTGAGTATGTCAAGCTCTTGACGACCGAGCCTCGGCATCAAACTTTACGGCTCGCTGTTAAAACCCTAGACTCTAGACCCTTAAACCTAAACTTTAAAGCACTATTTGAAAATAGAGTTTAGGGGTTAAGCCCGAAACCCTAAACCACGTTTTCATTCTGATGGTTAGGCCTTGGGCAGGTAGGGTCTGTTTACTATTTATAAAAGTGGGTTATCTTGTAGGGTTTAGATATTAATTTAGATTATTCTAGAACTTGAAGAGGTGTTTTATTTGAGATTGACCGTTACGCTTTTGCCTGCCCTGCTATGGCCTGCTGAGCACAAAGGTTTTATGTTTCAGGGTGTTGTTGAATTGATATGAGATAGATCTTTAGGCTTCTGGATGTCAGGGCCTGCTTGCAAGAACTAACTTACCTTGTCAGGCCTTTGCCGACACGCAGCATGTCCAGGTGTCCTGGGATGCGTCAACCTATGATGTGGAAACTTTAGTGGCGATCGCATACGATTACAAGAAGAACGTGTCGGGCTACTTACCCATACAAAACATCAGCCCCGTCCAGACAGCAGAGTTGCACGAAACTGTGAGGACATTGGCTGTGCAAGGCCGGATCACACGTGTCGAGAGTTACAATACAATGCGATCTTTCAGCCATGCCCTGAACTCAATTGGGCTTCCGCTTGCCGCCTTCGCAAAGCCTCCAGACCTACTTCTGGGGCCACTCCGGGCTGAGGAGGAACGGGTGCTGATGAACGGGACCTACTTCATTTATAATACCACGACACAGTCGATTCAAAGACAGGTACCGACTGCATGGAGTCTGGCGAAGCAGCCACTGTTGATCTCGGTGAGCGATCAGGGACCGCTGAACTGTCCTGGTCTCGATCACTTGCAGTTCAAGCTTCGTGGGTTCGTGCTTCCCTTGTATGATCAGAGTCATCGTACATGGAACGACTTGAAGTCGGCCATGAGGAGTGTGAAGCTCTTTCGCATCCTCCTGCAGTTCTCCATTCTCTACAACATGAATTATGGACCTGGAGGCACCAAGGCTTGGATGGCCAAGAAGCAACAGTATGCAGAGGAATTTAGAGCCAAACAGACAGCTGATGGCCAAGAAATCTTCCTCAGCTACATGCCGTACATCTGCCATGAGATGGGCCTTTCGGAGCCAACGACTGCTGAGGAGAGGGAGGCACTCTTCGGGACGATCACTTCGCTGCAGACGCTGCAGCAGCATGGACCACTCGTCAAACTCATGAGATGGTTTTCTTACTTCCAATCGCACCAATTTTATGCTGGCGAACACTTCTGGACAAAGATGCTGATTGGGGAAGGTGGGCCGCCACAGCAAGGCATCCAGCCTGAGGCAGTGCTGACACCGGATATCTTGGCCGGCAATCTGGACGATCGAGAGGAGCTACGACAACTCAAGCTCAAGATGGGCTCATGGCGACTTGCACCGTTGCTCGTAACACCATGGACCTGGTGGAAAAACGAGCTTTTGGTTTCCATGGCGACGCCAGTCTGGAGCTGCTTCACACAGAAAGCACCTTGGGTTATTGCTAGTCGATGACATCAGCCCTGAAACCCTCAACCCCTCGAACTTCGGGGCCTGGCTCCGATAATAGCTGCACTTCCGCCAAAGACAAATTACCAGGCTTCGCAGACTACGCCTTCGATGAGTAGTCGCTGCTGAACCTGTCTGAAATCAGCAGTCTGAAATCAGCCGTCTGAAATCAGCTTCGTCTGAAATCAGCTTCGTCTGAAATCAGCAGTCTGAAATCAGCATAGCCATGCTGTAGTCGCTGCTGAACCTGTCTGAAATCAGCAGTCTGAAATCAGCCGTCTGAAATCAGCTTCGTCTGAAATCAGCTTCGTCTGAAATCAGCAGTCTGAAATCAGCATAGCCATGATGCCTGCAGAACTTGAGTCCTGAAACCCTCAATCCCTCGAACATCTAGCTTCTCAATCCGAAGCAATGATTAACTCTTGATGCAATTGAGACCCTACCAAACCGCTCCAGGCCCAGCAGCTCAAGTTGCCTCACGAGATCGCCGGTGACATCGCCAAAAGAGCTGCGACCAAGCTCTGGGCCGAGGAGATCCACGCTGTGATCGGGAATGGCTTCTTTGATGGGCCTCAGAAACTGTACCCGGCTCGCTTTCTTTCAAACGAGGAGGAAGGACAGTGCATCTCTTTGCACTTTCGGTACCTCATGCAGCTACTTCAGCTGCCTGGCCTTTTTTATTTTGGTCCTCGACACCTAGTCAGGACTTGCTGAGCCTTACCATCCTTCTGGGTTGAGTCCATTTCAAGGTTTATAGGGTTTAAGAGTTTAAGGTTTAGGGTTTGGCGCTTAGGGTTTAGAAGGTTTAGGGTTCAGGGTTTACAGGGTTTAGAGTTTAAGGTTTAGGGTTGAGGCTTTAAGCCCCCACACTACCGAAGACTGAATAAGGAGACGTGTGCAGAGCTCCGCTTCGTACTACCTCCGACCGCCTTTTCGATATGCTGGGGCACTTCTTGCAGAAAGCAGGGAGACCACCCTTCGCCAGATGCATGCCGACTGGGCAGCCGTCTTGAAGGCCGAGAAAGCCATGGCTGGTGGAGCAGGCATGGAACCCCTGAAGGAGATGCATTGGCGGCTGAATTCCGTCAACAGGCTGATCCACTTGATCCGGGACATGGCCGAGGTCGCTTCAACAACAGCCGAACGCCGGGCCTACAACAACCAAGTGGTTGAGCTTCTGACCTTCGTCAGCACGCATCTTGCCGACACAGTTATCGTGGAAAATACACATCAGATGGCCAAAGACGCGCTCAGGGACGCACGCCACTTTCAAAAATCTCGGACAGGGAAGCAAGTTGCTTGCATACGCTGCAGTGCAATACCGAGCCGTGGTGTGCCCTGCTTGAAGGTGTCAGATGATCAGAAAGCCACTGCTTCTGCGGGCAAGTCCTCGAGCTTTGACAAGCTCACGCACCCCAACACCCATGCCTCCCGCCTCAATCTATGTCTGCAAACTCTAAGGCCCTAAGACTCTCAGGATCATTAAGGGCTCTATTTCCGACTACCCTAACTCCGCAAATCCTAAGGTCCGAAGACCTTAAAATTTGCTAAAGAAAGCTCTTCTTTGTCTTCGACTCAGGCTCTCAAAAAGGAGTTCCAGAGGCTCATGGAAACTAAAACGAAGCAGCATACGTGGCCGAGCACGACCCAGCAGATGGAGTGGCAGCAAGTTGTGGCTACAGAGTGGTTCCTCTGCTACATGCAAGATGGGGACAAGTTTGCAGCTGGCCCCAACTCTGCTTGGCTGTCTGTCTTGGCTGGGGCAGCAGGCGAGGTGGTAGCATGCCAGCGTGCAGGAGAGATCATGTTGATCTTGGCTGTTGGATCTTATGGCTTCGCTGCTTGGGACCTGGAGCTGGCGGCAGGAGTCCGCACGGCTGCTGGGATGTCGGCTTTCCGGCCCTACAGGCACAATGCCATCCGATTCCACCACATCACGGAGCTGGAGGACTGGGTTTCCGTTCCTGTCAAGCCTGGCCTGTCTGGCCCGCACGGCCCGCTGCACCTGGAACAGACCTCTGAGGCCATGTCGCTGCCCTTGGCTAGAATCCATGCCGGACTCAATCTGACATGCAAGCAGTGCCAGGACCTGTTGGCATTGTTCAAAGTCAACTTTCGCAAAAACCAGTCACGAGCCAGCTTGCACGGCCTAATCCTCGATCTTTTCTTGGAAACCGAGCACGAGAAAGAAGAGGCCAGGAGGAAGATGGCTGCCTGCTTGCTTCCACAAGAAGAAGAACACGCTGAGGACAGTGACATGGAGGAGTTGTTGGAACAGCTCGAGGATCTCGAGAATCAGGGCGATCCAGAGATCCAGAAAGAGAAGGAGAAGATCAAACAAAGGAGAACTGGACGGATCGCTGTCCCCAGAGCTGCTGGTCCCGACGAGGGAGAACAAGTTCCGAAACGGAAGGCTAAGGCCAAGGCTCCGCCAAAGCAACGGAAGAAAGGCTTGCTCGAGCCGAAGATGAAGGCTCATCTAGGGCACGGGTTTACAGGCTGAGGGCTTTGGATTTTGCTGGGTTTGGAGTTTAGTTTCAGAGTGAAGTTTAGCTAGCTCTCGGGCTCAGGGTGATTCTCTGCAGGCACGACGGAAGAAAACTCTGAAGGCCAAAACGGCAGCCCGTCGCCGAGAGGAGGAAGCCAAGAAGAAGGAATCGAACTTGAAACCTTTTTGTTGCTTAGGGTCTGGGCTAGGGTATCTTGGGAACTAGGGTGGAGGTTCAGGTTGTTGGGTTTAGGGTTTCGTCTTGAAAGCTTTCAACCCTGAACCCCACACACAAGACCTGAAGCGCAATCTGTAAGGCCGAAATTGAAATGGACCAGGGAGCCCATGACAGAGATGAGGAAGCCATGTTTGCAGATGAGGAGGCCATCTTGACGGTGTCGAGCTGCTTAGGGTTTGGGCTAGGGTATCTTGGGAACTAGGGTGGAGGTTCAGGCTTTTGGGTTTAATCAGGTGTTGCGGACTGAAGGCTCTCAACCCTGAACCCCACACCCAAAACCTGAAGCTCAATCTGGAAGGCCGAAATGGACCAGGAAGCACCTCGCAGAGAGGAGGAAAACATCTTTGCACAGGAGGAGGCCATCTTGACGGTGTCGAGCTGCTTCTGCTTTGGGCTAGGGTATCTTGGGAACTAGGGTGGAGGTTCAGGCTTTTGGGTTTAGGTGGTTCGGATTGAAGGCTCTCAGCCCTGAACCCCACACTCAAAACCTGAAGCTCAATCTGGAAGGCCGAAAGACCAGGAAGCCCATCGCAGAGAGGCAGAGGAGGAGGCCATCTTGACGGTGTCGAGCTGCTTCCGGTTTGGGCCAGGGTATCTTGGGAACTAGGGTGGAGGTTCAGGCTTTTGGTTTTAGGGGTTTTCGGTTTAGGTTTTTCGGTTTAGGCTTTAGGGCTCTCAACCCTAAACCCCGAAACCCTAAACCCGAAACCAAAGACGAAGCCCGCCGCCGAGAGGACAAAGCCATTGTCGAGTTTGAAACTTTTGTGTGATTTGTCTAGGGTTCGGGCTAGGGTATCTTGGGAGTTGTGGTGTAGGTTTGGTTAGTTTGGGCTTGGGCTTTCAACCCTCAAACCGAAACCCTATTCCCGAAAGCCAATCTGACAGGCCGAAGAAAAGGCCGAAGAGGAAGTTTGGGCTCGGGTATTTGGGGAATATGGTTCAGGTTTGTGTTGTAGGATTTCGGGTGTAGGCTTGAGGGCTCTAGGTGCTGGTGGTGCTGCTGGTGAGGGTGTGGCTCTATACTAAACCATCAATCCCCAACCCGAAGTACCAAACCCGAAACCCAACCTGGAAGGCTGATGAAGAGGAAGCCCATCGCCCAGAGGAGGAAGCCGAGAAGGAGTCGAGTAAGGCTTGAGGGCGCGAAACGATCTATCCCCAACCTTAAGTACCAAACCCAAATCCCAATCTGGAAGCCCCATATGGACCGTCGCCTACAAAAGGAAGCCTATTTGTGGTTTAGTGTTTGGGGGTATCCTAGGGCGAGGGGTTGAGGTTTTAAGGTTTCGGCTTGAGGGCTCCTCAACCCAACCCAAAACCCAAAGCCCGATCTGGAAGGTCGAAGACGAGGCCGCAGAGGAAGCCCGTCGCCGAAAGGAGGAACCCACTCTTTTTGTGCTAAGGTTTGGGCTAGGGTATTTTGAAGTATCTTGGTTATATGGTCTGGTTTGGGCTTTAGGTTTCAGCCTTCAGGGGCTTGCCTTTTGTGGTAGGGGGCTATATCGGGTTTCCAGTGTCGGGTGCTGAGTTCAGGCTGGCCCTCAGAATGCTGCCGCTTCCAGCAGCCTGCCTGCTCCCAGTGCCGGTCCTGCCCCATCCGATGCAGCCCTTGGGACTAAATTTTCTTTGCTCTATGTTGAGCTGCATATCAACTTGAGTTGTCTGTTTTGTGAATTGAAACTCCCTGGCTCCCTCAGACCTCGCCCCTAACACTATTCAGCTGAGGAGGATTCTGTGGTACCTGCTTCCAGTCGTCGGGGTGCACCGAGAATTCACAGCTCTCCAATGGAACTTCTTGACCAATTATGTGCTCCGCAAGCTCGCATGACTCTCAGGGTCAACGATTACAGATGGAACGTCGAGTTCAAGGCGACACACACATATTGGGTGGAAGAGTTTGGAAAGAAAAGCTTCTCGAAGACGTTCACCAAGCAAAATTGGCAGGATCCTCTCAGGCAGGTACACTGCCATATGTGGACCAAATGGGATCTTGCAAGGGATGACTTCCCGCTTGATGAAGGCATCGAAGAACAACACCCTGGTGTGGTGGACGCTGATGTTCTTCGGGGCCTGGCTCCGATAATAGCTGCACTTCCGCCAAAGAAAAACTACTAGGCTTCGCAGACTATGCCTTCGATGAGTTCGTGCTGTAGTCGCTGCTGAACCTGTCTGAAATCAGCAGTCTGAAATCAGCAGTCTGAAATCAGCTTCGTCTGAAATCAGCAGTCTGAAATCAGCAGTCTGAAATCAGCATAGCCATTGGAAGCGGCTTCGGGTCTGAAATCAGCAGTCTGAAATCAGCAGTCTGAAATCAGCATAGCCATGATGCCTGCCTCACTCCTCAGCCGAAGCGGCATTCCAACTAACCGAACGGGCGGGAGGAAAAGAGCAAATGGGGGAGGCCGCTAACCCATGATTAGGTTATATCTCTTTCTGCTGAGCACATGCTTTCTGTTCTCTTGGATCGACGACAGAATGACACTGCCCATGGCTCTCTCGAAAGCGTTTGCTTGGACGGCACACTAGCAATGAGTTGAGGTTTTGCATTCCGGGTAAAGTGTTCTCTCGAAGAATGTCATGTACTTGGTCCCTTGTCACGTGCCATGTCTTGGTTGGCTTGCTGCTTGCTTTCGACTCGCCCTACCCATCCTGCATGCCCCAGCTCCGTGGTCTTACAGACCGCGCTCCAGTCGGGCTCGGACCCGAGTTATGGGTCCTTGACCGTGCGGGACAGTGTCGTTGGCCGGCGCTGGGGATTTATTCTGTGCTCGCCTAGCAAAGTGGTGTGCCCACGGCAGGTGATTCAGCGCAGATTGCAGGGAAGGCCCGACTACTAAATACTATGCCACGTACCCGCGCCCGCGGGCAAAGTCTTGAAGCACTTTGCCCATCGCTGGAAGTTGCCCGCGTGGCCCTGCATGGCATCTTATGTCACACCAACCTTACCAACAAGTCGCGGTGTGTCCAGTTTTGATTCACCAGCCGCGCTTGCATGCCGATGGCCGGGCATGGGGTCGCTTTGGGGGACCGCGGAAGACGGAACCGACGAGGACTTGGGGCCAACCACCAGAGCGGACACCTGGTGATGACAGCCAGCCACATGGGCTAACGTGCTGGCTGGGTCCGAGCTCGGCACCCGAGTGTCCACCTCAGCAACATGGGAGGCCAAATATCGAGCAGTAGTACAGTAATTAGAGTGTCAGTCGAACCTCCTCGGGGTTGCCTTACCTAAGGAGTAAACCCCTGCCCCATCGGGGTTGCTCCCCACACCATTGGCCAGGTGTGAGGCGTTCGGTTTGCCTGTGTCACAGCCTTGAGGCCAACCTATCCCAGGGGCAGGGGATAGATGACAGCCGGGCACATGGGCTAATGCGCCGGCTGGGGCCTGACCTGGTGACATCGAAGCAGTCATGCAAGTCACCGGAAGCAATACCGGACAAAGAAGGGAGGCCGTTCTTGGGACATGGCTGTGTTGTTGAGCTGGTGTGTTCCTCCGTCTCATTCATGCCTGTTATCACAGAGAACCTTGCTGTTGGGTTGTCTTTGTCGAAGGCAGAGTGCCAACATGTTCAGAATGGGGTTTGGTGTATGTTGCTCTACCAAGCGGCAGCTGCATGCCCGCCAGTTTTGGCAGCTACACTGAGCACATCTGGCGGTTTCAGCTGGGGGAAACAAGCACAAGTCTAGAAAAGTGTTTGAAGTTCTCCGCAGATACAACGAAGAATTTCGAATAATAAACCTCGGTGTTCCATTTTGGCAGGTCCTCGAGCCGTGCCAGGAAGCTTAAACCATGAGCCCTAAACTTCCCTAAACCGTGTTTAAGCTTCAAATTGAAACCCACAATCTTCCAAATAATTTGAGTGTCCACCTCAGCAACATGGGGAGGCCAAATATCGAGCAGTAGTACAGTAATTAGAGTGTCAGTCGAACCTCCTCGGGGTTGCCTTACCTAAGGAGTAAACCCCTGCCCCATCGGGGTTGCTCCCCACACCATTGGCCAGGTGTGAGGCGTTCGGTTTGCCTGTGTCACAGCCTTGAGGCCAACCTATCCCAGGGGCAGGGGATAGATGACAGCCGGGCACATGGGCTAATGCGCCGGCTGGGGCCTGACCTGGTGACATCGAAGCAGTCATGCAAGTCACCGGAAGCAATACCGGACAAAGAAGGGAGGCCGTTCTTGGGACATGGCTGTGTTGTTGAGCTGGTGTGTTCCTCCGTCTCATTCATGCCTGTTATCACAGAGAACCTTGCTGTTGGGTTGTCTTTGTCGAAGGCAGAGTGCCAACATGTTCAGAATGGGGTTTGGTGTATGTTGCTCTACCAAGCGGCAGCTGCATGCCCGCCAGTTTTGGCAGCTACACTGAGCACATCTGGCGGTTTCAGCTGGGGGAAACAAGCACAAGTCTAGAAAAGTGTTTGAAGTTCTCCGCAGATACAACGAAGAATTTCGAATAATAAACCTCGGTGTTCCATTTTGGCAGGTCCTCGAGCCGTGCCAGGAAGCTTAAACCATGAGCCCTAAACTTCCCTAAACCGTGTTTAAGCTTCAAATTGAAACCCACAATCTTCCAAATAATTTGTTTTTCTTCAATAATCTTCTAAATAATTCATTTTTCTTCAACAATCTTCCAAATAATTCGTTTTTCTTCAACAATCTTCCAAATAATTCAACAATCTTCTTAAATCTTCGCTGGTGGCTGAGAAGTACCCCTGCTGAGAAATACCCCTAGGCTCATGAATGATTGTCAGCAATGCCAAGCAACAGATCCCAGACGGGGTCATCCACAGTGAAGACCACCTTCCCAACAAACTCATGTGGTACTGTCCACTTGCACAGAGCGATCACCAACACGTTTCTCGACAAAGAGGTCTTCCACACCATTGATACCCCACCACTACACCACCACTACAACACATTCACTCGTATACAAAAACTCCTCCCAAAAATACAGATGGGCCTTGCAGCAGCGGGGCAAAATCCCCGTGGCATACATATGACTAAAACGAAAGAAGGCCTTCACCAAAGGCCGCCCAATCGTTTCTTTCGTGGGCGCCATGATGAGGTCGTTAACAAACGACCTGGCTGACATCATTTATCTTATGCTTCGACAAGCACGCCCACAAGCATTGGGCAGGGGAGACACCCTACAACAACTACAATCACTCAGACAAGCATTCCATTCACACCACAACAACCCTGATGAGGAAAACTTCCCCATCAACATTTACAACCAGGATCTTTCGGGATTCTTTACAAGCATTTCTACTGACCGCTTTCTTGCCAGCCTCCACCTTTTGACACGCTGGTACAATAGCAAATGCACAAAACACGCTTCAGCATTCACAAGCACCCATCACGAACCGGACCCCACCACGCGCGTTCACAGGGTCCGACCCCATTTTCAAAACCCTGGACGCCGCACCATACACCTTGACCATCTGCCCAGCATTTGCAAAGCAGTTCTTCTTTTGAATTACTGCATCGTCGGCCACACCCTTCTACAGCAGACCCGAGGCGCACCATGGGGTCACCCGCCAGCCCAGCACTTTGCGCCATGGTTGTCGCCGTCAGCGAACAATCATGGGTCCACACTTTTCGCAACATCACCTACAACATCAAGCACTGCAGCACACCCATTTTCACCGTCAGCGGTTTTTTCGCCACCCGTTATGTGCTCATCCCCACCAGCGCAACATCACTTCCCCACTTTCGGCAATTCACTTTCCCCCGTAGAAAATCCACTTGGGGACCGAACCTGGTCTCGATTTTCTCGGCTTCACCATTGACCCCCAGCATTACAGCATACGCTACAAAGCCACCCACAACCTCACCGACATTATGTCGCCACACTCAGCGTCTCCAGACACGGTGCTACGTAGCCGTAGCAGCCTCAAAGCCCAGGCCATTTTGGCCAACAGGCTGGCGCTGTCTGAGGTGTATACAAAAGCAGGTTACAAACCACAATGGATCCGCCCCTGCCTAAAAGAATGCAGCTGCACTCCTTGGCTGCATTGCCAGCGCGCCTTTTGCAATTGTGTGCCGTTGTTTCAAAGCATTCCACCGCAGGTTTCGGTTCTCGTTGCTTGCAGTTGCTGCCTTCCAAGCACATTGACAACATGGCCGACCAATCGGCAGCATCACCGAGGTCCATGCAAGCCACCGTGCCTACTGATGCCGAGACACCCAGAAAAACACTGTCTGAGGCCCTGTTTCAGGTCCTTACCGAGCATCGCGAACACAGCTCTGACTGAGAGTGTTCTCAGCAATTTCAGCGACGGGACATTCCGTCAGCTATTGGTGGAGTACATCGAGCAGACCAACCGTGAGATCGCCAATCTTCAGGAACGAGTCACAAGAGTTGAGGCCCTTCTTAGGTCATAACACACATGCCCGGCTTGCTATGAGAGCAAAACAGCAGCAGTCAACGAAGCACGTCAACACAATATCCGTGACTGTTATTATCTGCGCAGCTTTCAGTGCTCAAATAAGCAAACTTCAAGGACTTGCCACGCGCATACCACGGCAAGCGCAAAGCACCTGAGGTTCACCCACCTGAGCTGATATCGATTGCCTCATTGTTTCTGAGCAACCGTACTTTGCAGGATTTTCTCTCCTTACCAGAGCAACATCCTGTACGTATCGCTCTGCTTCAGCACACAGAGATCCAGAGTGTCCGGAACCTTCCGAGGTTGTTCCAGCATGGACACACGGTTCGTATCCACAAAGCCAGACTTTTTAAAAGATTCCCCCTGGAAAGACAGCAGGGACACGCCGGCACGTCGGCCAGTTCGAGCAAAAGCTGAACTCACTACGGCCTTGAAAAGAGGCAAAGGAAATAAGCAACGCCCACCTGCTCTCCATGCACAATTACAGATGTTTCACATGTCCGCCTGCCGCAGCCATTTTCTTTGAGCTTATCAGCGCTACGATGTACAGAAGTGCCATGAGTGGGAAGATCCAGCCCACACACAAAGCTTTGAGCAGTCAACCAACTCGCCGGCAGTTTCGCAAGGAGCGCCAGCACAAGCCTCGACGTGACTCATACTTTTCTCAGCCCTGGCCATCACGTTCAAATCCAATTCCGGCTCAACCTTCACAGCCAGACCCGAAGCCGGAGCTGAGAAAGCAAGTTCTCAGAATCGCCACTGAGACCTTTGAAGCGGTGCAGGAATCATTCGAGGAAGAACGGCTACCACCAGAAGATCCAATGGATATTCTAGGAATCCTCATTGAAAACCTGCACAAGGCCATGACGGAATCACAGGAAAAATTCAAGTGCCTTATGCAGTAGGCAACTACCGCACTCACGACACAGCATGAGGCAATGACTGCCATGATGGCCAGCTGCAAACAACAGCTCGACATCTTAGAAAGTTTGGTGCGACAAGGCACCCCAGATTGGTCTTGAGCCACAGACACGATGGATCAGCTATGGCATGACAAAAGACCTCAGTGTGCAACCTACATCCGCTTTTCATGCATTATTACAGATGTTTCACATGTCCTTTTGCCGCAGCCATTTTTCTGCTCTTTCAGCTCTCTCTGCATGCAACATGCCCAGGACAACGCTCACGGTCCCCGGTGGGATCTGAATGGCGGTGGCACTGCTGGTGCGACAACGAGGGTCGCTGGTCTTGGACCTGGTTTATCGCCACACGTGCCTGGCTCCATTCCGTCCGCAGCAGAGGTGAACAATCACAGACGCAGCCCGCGGACCAACCTACCTCCGTAACGGATACAGGTGGCAGCGCTGGTAGGTCCTCCTACCAAACGCAAAAGATCCCGAACACCGTGAACACGCTTGATTAAATACATCATTGCCGATTTCGCCGGCCACCATATTCGAATTACAGCCTCGCAGCATGAAAAGTCCGATTCAACGTGCATCATTGGTCTGCACGCGCCCTGGTTTCGGGGCTGTGTGTGTGTGTGTGTGTGTGTGTGTGTGTGTGTGTGTGTGTGTGTGTGTGTGTGTGTGTGTGTGTGTGTGTGTGTGTGTGTGTGTGTGTGTGTGTGTGTGTGTGTGTGTGTGTGTGTGTGTGTGTGTGTGTGTGTGTGTGTGTGTGTGTGTGTGTGTGTGTGTGTGTGTGTGTGTGTGTGTGTGTGTGTGTGTGTGTGTGTGTGTGTGTGTGTGTGTGTGTGTGTGTGTGTGTGTGTGTGTGTGTGTGTGTGTGTGTGTGTGTGTGTGTGTGTGTGTGTGTGTGTGTGTGTGGTTGTGTGTGTGTGTGTGTGTGTGTGGGTGTGTGTGTGTGTGTGTGTGTGTGTGTGTGTGTGTGTGTGTGTGTGTGTGTGTGTGTGTGTGTGTGTGTGTGTGTGTGTGTGTGTGTGTGTGTGTGTGTGTGTGTGTGTGTGTGGTGTGTGTGTGTGTGTGTGTGTGTGAACCTCCCTAGCACATGGGAGCAGAGGGTCACTCCTACACTGTTTGCAATTTTGCTTTTCAACTTAATCAGACATTGGACATTTACCAAATCAACTGTTGCAGGGGAGTGCGGCATGGCTGTGGGACCGCACTCAACGAAGCTACCACAGTCATGGGATACCGAGTCTGATCAACTCGGCGTACCTGCAAAACCTTTTGGCAGCCCCCTGTGGTGCCGAGATTAGTTTCAGGACAGGCCCCCTGTGGTGTCCAGATTATACAAACAAGTTGTACGGTTGCCACAATCTGACAAACTTTTACAACATGAACAACATGCCTCTCTTTTTCCTCTTGCACTCGTACTCTTGGCCGAATCCATCAGTGTGATCAGCGTGGGTCGATGAGACTCCAGAGCAACGGCTTTCCGTCATGGCGCCGTGGTGACCCTCCGGGGAGCCCGGTGATGAACCGGGTGTTCAGCCTTCGTTCAGATCGTTCAGAATCTCCCGATGCTACTTTATCTCTCTCTCTCTGATGCCCGCATGTGAGTCTGACATGAGCGCAGGTGCAGTAAGGGACGGCTAATGCAGTAAAGTGCGTCTAGTGAGCAGGTGCTACCTCTCTAGTCTGCCCCGTATTTTACCGCTCCTCTATTCCTCAGGGACTGCAAGGGCATGTGCATCTGACATGAGTGCAGACGTGGTAACAGTGTCTACAGCGAGTGAAACAGCGCTCTCTTCGGAGAGTACTCGGCCCTCTTCCTTCTCTCCGTCTACGACCTCTCAAATCAGTCCAGCAGGGACAACCAGGACAGCCTGCACTTTGCTTATGCAACTGTGTTTGTTTCACCCACTTCGTTGCAGCTATGTGGCCGGATTATTTTGCCGCGCAGCCACCAGCAACACCATATGCACCAACAGCCCGACCGGTGCTGAATCAATTTCACCCGAACACCTGGGTACCGCAGTCACAAAGCTACCCAGCAATGATGCCAACTGGCATTGCTGCCACTCAGCAGCCCACACTGCCGACACAACCCACTACGATTCCTGTTGAGCAGACGCACAGCTTCCCCATGATGCCGTGTGGACACACCGCTCCTATTCCACAGCATCCGACGGTATTTACACATCTCAGCACACCACAACCTCAGATGCCACAACAACCTCCACCCCAGCAATTCATGTCACAACACCCTCCCACTTTTCTGAACCCTGCTCTATTGCCTACCCATCCAGCAGTTTTTCCCACGAGCCCTTCAACTCTGACACCGCATCAGACCCAGCCTACCACATACAACATTCCTTTTACACCACCTGCTCCACAACCCCAACCTGCACCCTGCAACATTCCTTCCACACAACCCGCTCAACAACCCCACATACCACCGCCAACAACACTCCAACAAGCTTCACAACTTCACCCCACCAGTGTTCCCACTACCGATGCCACACACATTGCCCCGCAGACACCGACAATGACTCCTCAACAACAACCCACAACCACAGCCAACACCCCCTCCATCAGCACATTGCCACCCACACAACCACCCCCGGCTACGGGATCGGCAGACACCGACCAGTTTGCAGCACGTACTTCTCCCCACCATCCTCCGTTGCCACGCAGGCGACGGCGCTCACCCACACGCAGCAGAACTCGCACCGTGAGCACTAGGCGCCGACGTCGCACACGCAGCAGAGCACGACCGGCAAGCAGTGGGAGACACCACCACCGACGCAGACACCACCGATCCCGCGACACTCGCAGAAGTCGTTCTCGCAGGGACACCAGACAACCTTCACCGACTCCTCCACGGACCTCGGTTGTGCTCCGTAGCTATTCTACAGTGCGTGATGATGATGCCAACAAGTGGCATTACAGAGCCACACAGCCACGTCAGAGGCCACCTACCCCACCCAAGGTCCCACAAAGGACATTGGCCTCGCAGGTTCAGCGAATCGCCCTTCGCATCAAGGGCAGTCAAGCAGCACAACAGCAGCCCCCAACAGGCCAGGGCACACCCTCTCGCCAACAGGTTCAGCACAATCCCTCCAGCTCTATTCGGACACCTGCCCCGATTTTTGATGCATCCACAACTGCTGCCCCATCGGGACAGCCAACCATTGAACAACTGGGCAAACAGAGCAGACCGCCACAGATTGATGTGGCGCCTTTCTCTGAGCTTTACGATCATGAAAAGCCGACCCCCCACGCTGTCGACATGGAGGAAGCACATAAACTCGCCAAAACCTTGGGCGAGATAGCTGCTGACAGCGATTTCAGGCAGGAGACTTTAGCCGAATTTGCACATGCCGTGCTACAGTCGGGCACGCGATCAGCGTGCAACGAACTGGGGGCAACGCTGACGCCAATAGCGGACGGCGTACATACTATGTTATTCATCCCGTGGGCTGGAGAGACTCGCAGAGCATTCGGCACTCGTGCCACCGACCCACCAGGGGAAACATACATCTACACCGCCGGACACGGCACGAGCATTGCAAGTGCCGCGCGCATAATGCGCGAGGACTTGGTCCGCCCAAGTTCAGTCAGCCACTGCTTCGACGACAAGTCCTATCCACCCATTCCCTCTTGCGTCATATACGGGAATGCGACCCCAGGAGATGTATCGGAAAGCACGGTACATATAGTTACCGATCAATGTACACGGCGGCCCAAGGGCCAACAGGGAGTGATCGTCATCGGGACAATACGGACTAAGTATCAGCATTACAAGATGACGTATCGAGACATGTACAGAGAAGCTTTCATCGTAGGGCGAAAGGGTGTAGTGCGGACCCCAGAGAAGTGGGGATTCCACTCGGGGCATTTCAGCATCGTTGGATTCGGCCTCATTCAGTGATGTTGCTTTCTTCTTTTTCTTCCGTGTCTTCTTTTCACTCTCGAGTATATTTTCTTCCAGGCCTGAATCCCGTTGCTCATAGCTGTTCGCAATCAAGCATTTGCTCCGACACCGCTTTTGAGCCAAAGAAGAGTCGATGCAGCTGCATGCTGGATGCATCGCACAAGTGGATGTTGACACTCAAGCCAACCATGATGCTCATGCATGTTCCATGTGCAGCTTTTGCAGTCACAGGCAACTGTAGTGACCCATTGTGCAACCATGTACAAGCCATCACAGCCCCAGTGGCATACAACAATGCCAACAGGCATCATCGGTACAGCAATCAGTACGGTGCAGCGACAAACAGCCTCGAACAGTTGCACCCCAATGCACCCGATCTCCCCACCACCAGGGATTCACAACATCCCACCACACACCTCACCCCTAACCCCGACTACTTGGGGTTCAACTCACACTTACAGCCACAACACCACTTTCCCACCTTTCCCTCCACCCCCTCCCCCACCACAGCAGTTTCCCGGCCCAACATCACCCACCACACTGCCAACCCCCACCCCTGCCACTCCCCAACACACATTTGTGAGTCCATCTCCGATGCCGACTCAAAACCCCAGCATTTCTTCACATCCATTACCCCACGCCACCGTCACACCCCAGCAACAGCAACACCTCAATCCCACGCCTACAAATCCCCAGATTCCAAACGACTTCGTTCAAACACCAGAGCATTGGGACAACAGGCAGCTTTTTGGCCTCAACCTACCCAAACACATTCAATCTACACCACATTCAGTGCACAACCGCACGGCAGGCATGCCAATCGCAACAGAACCATTGGTCGCATTTCTGCGACACAATTGGTCCTCGTACTGGCTACGGTACGCCGCACACGGCTTCGACATCCATCTCACATGCAGCAAACACATCAGCGAAGCCGTCTTTACCACTGAACTTATGGGTCAACTTCGAGCAAGAAGAATTGATCTGGACCAAGCGGCCACCGCATTCTGCTGGCAAGAAAAGCTCACACTCGCAAAACGACCAGCAATGTCACACCTCATCAAGGAATTGGTGTTGTACCTGCAAGAGCTGCAGGACCAGTACAATGATGGCAACAAAAAGGACAAGCCAGATGTCAAATCTGACACAGACAACACACAATCGCAACCCACCGAATCTCCAACACCACCACAATCCAGCAAATCACAACCTCATCTCCCACTTCAACCTTCGCAGCCGACACAGGCAGACACTATGGCGGCACATCGTATCAGCGACCTGGAAGCACGACTTTCTACAGCACTGGAGACAATTGAAACTCTCCGTGCTCCGGATGCACACAATGAGGCACCCAGCACACCAGCACCAACGAAACAAAAACGAACCACCGCACCCAGCACTCCCATCAACACGCCCTCTCCACCACCTCTCTCACTTTCCACAATTGAGATTTCCCCCACCACAACCACTCGCGGACAAAAACGTGCTACCATCGATGACTCTACACACACCGACACCAGGCCTACCACCGATGGCCTCTCCCCTCTCACCACAATCGCTGCAGAACAAGACAACAACCCGTTACATGCTTCCCCAGCATCGTCATCCACCACAGGTATGCACTTTCCGGGACGCTCCACTCTGGGCGCCAAGCGACAGAAGCAGTCAACTCTTACACCAACGAAGGCGGCACCACTCGATCCCAAGATGGATCCCCAGCGCATCTTTCAGCAGCCTACAAAAGCCAGTGTTTGGTTTCAAGATGATTTCACTGGCGTTCACTCCGAATCCGGCATCACCAGATGGTTTGGTGCCATCAAAGGCATCAGCGACAAACAAAAAAACACAGGTAAAAAAGTACCTTGACATTGTTGCTTCGGAATTCCCTTCACTCAGCAACTCACAAGAGCAGACACTGCAGACCGCTGCAGTCGCTTGGGGTGTCCCACCCAAAGCCATCGACAAATTTGGCTCCCCAGCACTGATCAAACTTGTCGCCATCATCAGTAAGATGACAGAGTGACTCAGGCAGTACTTGATTCAACACCGACAGACACTAGATCACACAACAATTTTCCGACAAAAACAATTCAAGAACATCATACGCATTCTGGATCAAGGCAGATCCATCTTACAATTCGTCGCACCATTGGCAGCACCAGTCTCCACACAATTCCACCAAATCATACTCTGGCTTCAAGGCCTGACTTTGTTACTTCGTACACAGCATTTTTACCTCAAACATGAGGAAGGACATTTCTCCAACCTGCAGCGACTGTTTGCACATTCAAACATTTCTTTTCCATCGTACACACTCTCTTTCTTTCGTCAGCCACAGGTGGTATACTGCCGAGTCACCACACAACAACCTTTTCGTGGCTACGTCTACATCGGCAGCACAAGTCACTCTCTCACACAAAGAGAGGGCACACGCAATCGAAAATTCAAGCAACTCCAACAACACAAGATTGTACAAGCCGAACTTGCCTTACGATGGTGGCATAAACATAAATGCTACCACCAATACACACCAATTGTACTACAAGCCAACATACCCACCGAGCAATTAGAAGCCACGGAGAACACTCTCATACAACACCACCAATCCTAGCTCAACTTTCCCTACATCACATCACACATGAAAGGAGCTTTTTCCGGCTTCACAAAAGCAGCCAACAACAAGCACAACGGCACAGCCACCTTATGGGCGAAGCAGCGCCGAGGCAAACTACACCACTCCATTCGGAGCTTCACCAATTCCACCTTATTCAACACCAGAAAGCAGGCATGGACCACAGTATCACATCTTACTTCCAACACTCGCACCAGATTCGACACAACAAAACAACTGCTTCGCTCAGACACACCAACAGCCACAGTTTACGCTTTACACAAACTATCCAACAACTTACCACGACGTGACCGCAGACACGCTCAAAAAGCTCTCAACACCGTCTTCAAAAAGCGACGACTAAAACCACCTCCTGTCACAAAACCCATTTACCTACAGCCACTCTTGCACCCCACCTTCACCCAACAACTACGACAATTTTTGCGCTCTCGTCTAACAAGCAACAAACAACACATTCCACCATTCCACCTTCCCAGCACAAAACCTGTATACAAAAAGCACCCACCCATGCAACAACTTCTACACAATTGGCGCGATGCCCACACCACATGGCAACCTGATTCACCACCACCCTGTACATGCTCACCACTACACTCACAAGTACCCCAGGAGCACATTTTCCACAATCACATTTCTATCCAACTTGCAGAACTACAACCACAACATCAGTTTTTGGCATACTCTGGCAAAAGCAATTGCCTTCAAAAGCCCACACAGTTGGCCTCACAATTATGCCGAGCCATACGCACATGGCATCGCCACTATGGACTACCTTACAACCATCAAACTACAAAGCAGTTTGTATCTGAACAAATACCACAACACAACACACACTGCAGTAACAACAACATACTACAGGTCAAGATGCTCAAGCAAGTCCAACACAAAATACCCACTGGCATCATCCATTGCGAAGATCACTTCCCGAACCGACTCACGTGGTATTGCCCTGCACTATACCACACTTCCATACACAACACTTTTTTAGACAAAGAGATCTTTCGGATCTCGCAGTGCCAACCTCTACAACACCACTTCGATGTCTACACAGACATCTGCAGTCTTCTACCAACTTACACATGGGCGTTTCCACAATGGGGCCGCATAACACGTGCCTAAATTTTACCGAAGAGCAAAAAGGCAATTTGCAAAAGGACGTCCTATAGTGGCGTTCATCGACACCATGGGCCGAAAATTATGGGAAGCCTTAGCAGACGTTCTGCAGCTGATGACACTTCAAGCATGCCCAAACTCCTTTCATCAAGGAGACGGGATAACACAGCTCAAGCAAACAGCACTCTTCTTGCATCAACGTAGGAAATTACAAGATTCAACAGATTACATCCTGTACAATCAGGATTTGGCTGGCTTCTTTACATCGGTCGATCAGAGCCGGTTTCTTTCAGCATACAGCATCATGGTTCGATGGTACAGAGAGAAGAACCCACTACACTCTTCTAAATTCTTCATTGACCACTCACAAAAGGACCCCACACATCGAGTCCACAGGGGCAAAAGCAGACAAAAGCAGCAAGAAGCCTCTTCCGGCAGCAAACTTTGCATACAATTACAACATATACCACAACTCATCATTGCAGTGCTCCGACTCAACTATTTCACTGTTGGTACATCACTTATTGAGCAATTTCGCGGTGCACCTATGGGCTCGCCCTGCAGCCCGGCCCTATGCAACATCGTGGTTGCCGTCGAAGAACAGTGTTGGCACCACACATACAAACAACTTTTCAAGAACCACAAGCATTTTCCAGACCACAACAAGCAGGATCAAGCTTTCTTTTTTGCTACCAGATACGTTGACAACCGCGTCCTTCTTTTACCTGCACAGCTGACCCGACTGCCTCCTTTTGCACAGCTTACCGACGCATCTTTCTACAAGCCACCGGTTCAGCTTGAAACTGAACCGGCCAACATTTTCCTGGGTTTCGCCATAAACCCTCAGCACAGCAGCCTTACGCATCAATGCACTTTGCACAAGGCGGATATTTTACACCCACAGTCAGCCACTTCTGTTGCAATACTTCGCAGCAGTTTTCAGGCCCGCACACGCATGGTACGCAGAGTGACAACACCATGCAGCGAGGCCACATCAGCCATTCGAGCCATGCGCGATCTCTACATCGCTGCCGGCTATACTGATCAACAGCTGTAAGCAAAACACTGTGCCAAGTTGCCGTGCGTGTGTTCAGAGTCATGCAACTTCGCAACATGAGAGCCGCGTTGTACCAACACAGTGCTTCCCGCAGCCATTTACAGTGTTAACTGAGGCATCATCATGTATAAAAGTGCCATGACTGGCAGATTGCAGCCGAGTCACAAAGCGCTGAGCGGCCGTCCTCGGCCATCCATCTCCAAGCATAGCAGACGCCGCAACGAGCAACCTGCGGTTGGCAGCCACAATCCACAGCCGGCGCTTTTGCGCTCTCAGTTCCTACGTGTTGCAGAAGACGAAGATTTCCAAGCTTACCAAGAGCAACACCAAGATCCGGAAGAACAGCAGGACGCAGCAGTGGCTGCACCGGCGACCCCGCCATTTCCACCTCCGCATCACCCTGATCCGGATTCATCGACTGAGATTATGGCAGCAATAACGCAGTTTCACAATTCGTTGCTTGAATCGAATGCCAAACTCGAACGCCTGATACAACAGGCTACAACGGTGTTGACTACTCAACACGAGGCTACCACGGCGATCCTCGCCTCGTGCAAACAGCAGCTCGACGTACTCGAAAGCCTCATCAGGCAAAACGCGCCTGATTGGTCGTGAATATGCTGATAAGGTACGCTGGTATAAAAAGAGCCAGGTAGTGCACATTTCTCGCATTTCAACACATGTTGCTTTCAGACACACACCATAACTTTGCCTTCTGAAGTTTTGCCTCAGAGTGACATCTATCGGAATCCCGACATCGAGCCATGAGCGAAGCATCTCTTCCGACCAACACAGTGACTACAGATTCGCCACCCGTCGATGAGTCACGACGTGAAGCTCTCTCCGAGGCCCTCATGGAGATTTTGACACAGCATCGGGACTGTGATTCCGAAACTGGAAGTGAACCTTCCACATTCAGTGACGAGGCTCTACGCGACCAATTAGCTGAGTTTATTCTGCAAACAACCCGGCAGATCACAGAGCTAAAGCAACGAGTGGAAAGACTCGAAGCTTCGCAACAATAGGTGATCAAACATGTTTTATACCACCATTGGGTGATTGCAGCAGACGGTGAAAACAACAATCGTTGTTTTGCCAAGTGAGACAGTCAGTGCACTCTCTTCATATGTGTTTGTATGCAGCGATTGATACACTCTTTCCCGCAGCATTTTGCAAAACAACCAGTCGTGTTAGCACCATGGACCAACGCACCAGATCGCGATCTCCCACGGCATCACAATGGAGATGGCACTGGGCCACTAACGGCTCTTCATGGTGGCGCGAGTACTTTATCGCATCTCAAGAGTGGATACGAAAGCATGCGGAGCAACCTGATCAGCGTCCGACATCAACGCCTCCGACCCAAAAGGAGACAGTATCTACTACATCAACTCCTACATCCAACAAAAGAAAGCGGTCAAGAACTCCGTGAGCAACATTGCTGAGTTGACAATTAGATGCACATTTGCTGCCCCTGGCAGCCAACAACCACACATCAAAGCTGTGCTGCGAACTCCATCATCCCTGATGAGGTTCAACATTAAGAGCATCATGTTGAAAGGTCATGCCGGTCGGCGAGGTTGCTCAATTGATGTCTCTGTGTACATCTCTCTTTCTCTTCTGAAGATCAGCGTATGCACATGCCTCAATGCAGTTGTGACTCCGCAGCCATTTCTCAGAACTACAGTTGCTAAAACATATTTAGGATCGCACACAGATGGACGAGGACGACGACAGCAGCCTATGGGGATCCGAAGAGATTGATGCCTTCCTGAGGAAGGATGACACCACCACATCCTCCCATGCAGTCAGTCACACACACAATCAAAAAACAAAGCA
Organism: Symbiodinium sp. CCMP2592; assembly: GCA_905221615.1. Classification (NCBI taxonomy): domain Eukaryota; class Dinophyceae; order Suessiales; family Symbiodiniaceae; genus Symbiodinium; species Symbiodinium sp. CCMP2592. Next base: position 30,927 of record CAJNDT010002512.1, read on the forward strand.
CACAACGAGGACAAAAAAGAAGAAAGACAACAAAGACAAAAAGGACAAAA
>CAJNDT010002513.1:0-65000 GCA_905221615.1 Symbiodinium sp. CCMP2592
AGCTTCGCGCGTCGGACGCCAATGCTCTGAAGAAGGTGGCTGATCCCTGGAGCAAGGATGTCTTCTATGCCACGCACCTCGAGCCGGTCAGTAACAAATTCTTCGCTGGGCCCTATGTGGATTTGTCAGACAGAGCCTCGAGGGCCACAGTGATTCCGGTTGCTTCTTCCCACCCGTCGGCGATGGAGATGAAGACCCTCTTCCCCGTTGCAAGGTCGGACTTCTCGGTGTTGGCGACACAGTGCCAACACCGAGAGCGTGTGGATGTCATTGGACTGGTCACGGAGCTCGAGATGCCGAGTACGATCAAGCTCAAAGCCAATCTCTGGTTGAAGGACGCATCGGGCAAGGAGATGCTGGTGAACATCTGGGGCGTCCGCTTCGTAAAGAGTTTGGTTGACGCGCACGAAGGTAGCGTCGTTCGGATCGACAACCTTTCCCTGCTGAAGAAGGAGAACAATTCCATCGAAGGCACCGCGGAACATTTCGTCGACAACGACAAGCACGGCTTTAGTATGCTGCACGTGGACCCCAAAGGCGATCGGGCACAGGAGCTTCGGAATCTGGGCACGTCACAAGCCGATCGCATCTCCGTTCCTTGGTGCCCTTCCTTGAGTGGTGGCGGCAGGCTGATCTCCGACTTGGAGCCTTGCTACGTCGCATGCGCCGCAACTATGAATGCATTCGGCAGCGCAAAGGAGCAGGGAGCAACGCAGGACTGCTTTCGTGTGTTTCTGATGTGTAGAAGCTTCTTTCCTGTGCCCCAACTTGCATGATTTTGCTTGGCGCAGGAGAAAGTGCCCACCGTGGAGGAGGTGTACAAGGACGAGGAGAAGCACCTGGGGAGGAAGCACGAAGAGGCGTTGCAAAGCAACAAACGATCTGGCAGCAGCCTCGTGCAGGAGACGCCATCGAAAGTGAAGTGCAGCGCTTGGGACATGAACTGAACCTCCTGGAAGCGAGGGTAGAGTCTTGCGAAGGTCCCCGTGCGGAGCAGTCGACGCTGTCTTGCGAAAACTGCATTCCGCCAGTGGGCTGCGTTGACTCAAACTCCTCGAAGCGAGGGTGGAGTTTTGCAAGGGTCCCCGTGCGGAGCAGTTGACGCTGTCCTGCGAAAGCTGCATTTCGCCAGTGGGCTGCATTGACTGAACCTCCTCGAAGCGAGGGTGCAGTTTTGCGACGGTCCCCGCGCGGAGCAGTCGACGCTGTCTTGCGAAAGCTGCATTCCGCCAGTGGGCTGTATCTAGCCTCTGCACGTAGCAGTGATGTTCTAAAGCCGCTGATTGAGTCTTAGATGCGCGATTCTCTCGGCCTTGACGCGACAAAAATGCTGTTTGTTCCATGGCGTCTTGTCAGGTAGGAGCGAGCTCAGGCAGCTTCATTGATAGCGAAGGCGAATCTTGGCTGTTCCTGCTCGCACTGCCATGTTCACGGATCCGAATGGATGCTGTCTTGCAAGAAAAAACAGACCGTGTGAGCTCGAACTGGTGCTTGCTGGTGCATGTCTCTCTACCTCTTAGGCTGGAAGTGCCTCATTGCGTAGCTTGGGTTCAAATTGCCTTTTGCTCTTAGTGTTTCGGCGGTGTCCTGGGTGGACGCTGTCTTGCGAAAGCTCAGTGTGCAGCTGGTGCTCTGGGTGAACGCCGTCTTGCGAAAGCTCAGTGTGCTGCTAGCCTGCCTTGCCGATGGCGCAGAAGAACAACTTGATTGAAACCACCTTGGAGCGCCTCACTAAGCAAAACCACGCTTCCATGAAGGTTTTGCTTCGCTACGTCTACTGTGAAATCAAGCAAATGCCCAATGCGAGAGGAGGTTCCTGGTGCAAAATGATTATGCGCTTCGTCGACAAGGAAGGCAAGGGTCTGTACGCGGAGCTTCGCGCGTCGGACGCCTCCACTCTGAAGAAGGTGGCTGATCCCTGGAACCAGGATGTCTTCTATGCCACGCACCTCAAGCCGGTCAGTAATAACAAATTCTTCGCTGGGCTCTATGTGGATTTGTCAGACAGAGCCTCGAGGGCCAAAGTGATTCCGGTTGCTTCTTCCCACCCGTCGGCGATGGAGATCAAGACCATCTTCCCCCTTGCAAGGTCGGACTTCTCGGTGTTGGCGACACAGTGCCAAGGGCGCGAGCGTGTGGATGTCATTGGACTGGTCACGGAGCTCGAGATGCCGAATACCTCCAAGCCCAAAGCCAACCTCTGGTTAAAGGACACGTCGGGCAAGGAGATGCTGGTGAACATCTGGGGCGACCGCTTCGTAAAGAGTCTGGCTAACGCGCACAAAGGTAGCGTCGTTCAGATCGACAACCTTTCCCTGCTGAAGAAGGAGAACGATTCCATCGAAGGCGCCGCGGAACATTTCATCGACAACGACAAGCACGGCTTTAGTATGCTGCACGTGGACCCCATAGGCGATCAGGCACGGGAGCTTCGGGATCTGGAACCCACGCAAGGCGATCGCATCTCTGTTCCTTGGTGCCCTTCCTTGAGTGGTGGCGGCAGGCTGACCACTGACTTCGGGCCCTGCTACGTCGCATGCGCCGCAACTATGAATGCATTCGGCAGCGCAATGGAGCAGGGATCAACGCAGGACTGCCTTCGCGTGTTTCTGTTGTGTAGAAGCTGCTTTCCCGTGCCCCAACTTGCATGACTTTGCTTGGCGCAGGAGAAAGTCGAAGTGGCCCTGCACAACGTCTGGCTCGTCGACATCGTTGGGGATCCAGTCTATACTCCGTGCAAAGTGTGTTCCACGAAGATCGACCCAACTTCCGGTAAGTGCAAGCGTGCCACCGATGGATGTCAGACGGAGCCTGCGGATGCCCAGCGAGTGCTGGCCACCGTGCACTTGGCGGACTGGACGGGGCAGCTCAGCAACGTGCTTGTGGGAGGACCGGAGCTGGCGGCGCTGGCCCGGGTCCGTGACGAAGAGAAGCTGGTTGAGTTGATCCAGTTGAAAGGCAGTGAGGCAGTCTGCTTCAGGGGGCCGTGCGACGCACGGCTGGGCACGTCGCACCGCCTCGGCCAACCGCGGGGGGGCTCCGCGCAGCAAGCTTCGCAGGCGAGTGTGACCGGCGGACTTTGCCCCGACCCAGTTTCAAGTCTTGGCAGCTCGCGCCTGCTTCGGGGAGGAGTACGACGAGGACCGGCGTCCGATGGTGAAAAAGGTCACCCGTCTTGCGACCGAGAAGCGAGATGGTGCTGTGCTGCCAGTCCAGTGTCCGATTGCCGATTTGATGTGCTCAGACATGGGCACCTTCTTCAAGTTAGGCGGTGTCTTCGCAAACTACGTGACCGTTGTGGCCTTTGCCGAGGACGAGCCCACCGTGGAGGAGGTGTTCAAGGACGAGGAGAAGCACCTGTTGACGAAGCACAAGGAGGTGTACTCGCACACGCTCGAGCGTGTAGGAGACAGAAAGGCATTCGGGATCGAGGCTTTTTGTCAATTCACAAATTGCTTCCTCTTCAACATGGCAGACGGCCTTCCGCGCTTGATCTTGGGCCGTGTGATCAAGAATGCTGCAACCCAGGAGGTGGTTTTGCAGGTGGAATGGATGTCGAAAGTGACACCTGAGCAGATCAAGACATTCTCGAGGGAGCGTGAGATGGTCTGGAACCTCCTCAAGGGCGGACCGGCGTTGCAAAGCAACAAACGACCTGCCAGCAGCCTCGTGCAGGAGACGCCATCGAAAGTGAAGTGCAGCGCTTGGGAAATGAACTGAACCTCCTGGAAGCGAGGGTAGAGTCTTGCGAAGGTCCCCGCGCGGAGCAGTCGACGCTGTCTTGCGAAAGCTGCTTTCCGTCAGTGGGCTGCGTTGACTCAAACTCCTCGAAGCGAGGGTGGAGTTTTGCAAGGGTCCGCGTGCGGAGCAGTCGACGCTGTCTTGCGAAAGCTGCATTTCGCCAGTGGGCTGCATTGACTGAACCTCCTCGAAGCGAGGGTGCAGTTTTGCGACGGTCCCCGCGCGGAGCAGTCGACGCTGTCTTGCGAAAGCTGCAATCCGCCAGTGGGCTGTATCTAGCCTCTGCACGTAGCAGTGATGTTCTAAAGCCGCTGATTGAGTCTTAGATGCGCGATTCTCTCGGCCTTGACACGACAAAAATGCTGTTTGTTCCATGGCGTCTTGTCAGGTAGGAGCGAGCTCAGGCAGCTTCATTGATAGCGAAGGCGAATCTTGGCTGCTCCTGCTCGCATGCTACATTCTTCCACGCAGCTGCTGAGTTAGATTCCGTTCTTCGTGTCTGTTTGGCGCCATGGATCCCCATCCTGGAGATGCAACTACATCCACGGTGGAAGGTCCGGACCAAGCGCAACAGGATTCTCGCGAGGATGGAGTTGGATCGGACACCAGCGCGAATGCAAACGTGTACCCCACTCCAGTGAATTATGAGGTCCTTGTGCATACATTTCAAGGTCAGCTGAACAACATGCTGCTGGATCAAGCGCGAATGAACGTGCAGTTAGCTGAGCTGATGCGTACCATGCAAGATTGGTCTCGGGAACACGAAAGGATCGTGCAGCTGCTGCGCAGGATCCAAGAAATTATGGACCCGGAGTTCGCGCCGGGAATGCCGTTGCACGGCTTCCGTGCGCCTTGAGGTCCCTTTGTTTCTGCAGGTCACTGACCTGTTCGAAGCAACGATAGTATTGTTTTGCAAAAAGTCCCCACGCGGAGCAGTCGACGCTGTCTTGCGAAAGCTGCATTTCGCGAGTGGATTGCGTGTCTGGCCTCCGCTGTCGGTTTCCAACCGACAGCGGAGGGGCTCTTCCGGGGCTCTTCCGGCATCCTAGGCAGCCTTGCAACGGAATGTAAAGCTGGGCGTGTCCTGCGACGCACATTCGAATCGACACCGACCTTGACATTCCTGCTTCAGCTGCACAACCGGCTCAAGCTCGGCGCGATGATAGCAGTTTAGATGTCGGCTCCCGTGGCCATCACTGTGGCGCTGCTATGGACCTCGGGTGCTGATAGTTTGGAGTTGCAAGGCCTGCCTGGAAATGTGAATCGTCTCATTGGTGAGTATCTGGATGCGAGGATGTCCTTAGGATACCCCGAGTACCTTTTCCCACCCAACGAGCCGGACTTCGACTTCCCGCAGATTCAAGTGAACACGGATGTGCTTTATGTAGTGTACTGGCTCCTTTGGCCTGTCTTGCGAGACCTGGAAAACAGGAGACAAGGTGACTGGAGACAAGGTGTAGTTTTTGTCTTGTGAGAAGGATATGCCGACCCTCTCAATCCTTGTGCTGCAGGTCACGGACCTGCAGCAAGCGAGGGTACGGTTTTGCAAACGTCTCACACGGAGCAGTCGACGCTGTCTTGCGAAAGCTGCCTTCCGCCAGCGGGCTGTGTGTCTAGCTCGCGGCCAAAGCTGCTGTCGCGCGAGACCCAATCACCTGGACCATTACTGTAGCACATGCATCATCCAGTGGTAAAATCACCGAGATTATCAAGGTAATCACGGAAACGTCTGAGGACGAGATCGTGGAAATGATCAGCCTGGAGAATGGCAGGAAGTGAGGGATCGCGTGGAGCGAATTGTCGTGACCGGAGTGTTCTCTCTGCTTGCTTGTATTGACAGCTTTGGCCCGAGAGACCTAGTTCCTTCGAGCCTGCTTGCTACTTTGCACATATGGATGCCCTGGCCGCTTCTTCGTCTTCTGCTTCTTCTGCTTCGTCGGCGATGTCAGATGCGGAAGAAACATTTATTCGAACTTGGCAGCTCGAAATTGCAAACAAATACGAGCATGGACCTTGGTCGGACATGGACTACATTGTTTGGGGCGAGTCCTACAACTTCGGGGACATCTCGGAGTGGCCTCTCGACGCTGTGGTGGTGAGCTCCGAGCCCGGCGAGAAGTGTCTGCTCGGCAGCTTGCGCTCGGCTGCGGACCTCCACAATGTGGAGTTGCACACGAAAGTTCCTGTTACAGTTGTTGTCAGCATTTGTTGGAAAACAGAGATGCAAGTGAAAGGAACTCCGAGAGATTGGAACAAGCACTTCCTCGATTGCGGTGTGCGTCACTTGCAAGTCGAGCTGGACGACCACCAGGTCAGGTACAGCCAGCATCCGGACTGGTTCTTGGAATGCACGCAGAACTGCACCCAAACTTGGAAAGGCATGGCTGATGCTCTGTCGAGTGCACGCACAGCCTGCAGAAAGGAGGGCAAGGACTTCAACGTGCTCTTCCACTGCTTCGGCGGCATCAATCGCAGCCCTGCGGCCCTTTGCGCATGGTTGATGCAGGACACAAGGTGCAGCGCGGCGGAAGCTGTGGGGCGCATTTTAGCGGCTCGACCAGCTCTAAGAGCGTGGAGACGCCGCGACTACGTGCTCTTGGCTTTGCACCGCCTTCAGTAGTTTCCCTAGTTTCGCTCGTTGCTGCATGGCTTCGACGCTGTCTTGCGAAAGAGCCAGCGTGGACGACGCCGGCGGTTTGCACCGCCTTCAGTAGTTTCCCTAGTTTCACTCGTTGCTGCATGGCTTCGACGCTGTCTTGCGAAAGAGCCAGCGTGGACGACGCCGGCGGAGGACAACGTTTGATTGTCTACTTACAACCCTTGCAGGACAGGCGTGGCTGGGTAGATATGCAAGGTATAGCATGGCAGCGATAGAATCCTTTAAAGTCTTTCGTCCTTGATGCTGTACATGTCAGGCCTAAGAGGGACGTGAGGTCTCCACAGCTTGACGATTTGTAGACGAAGCTTTGGCTCCATCCTGTTCATATTTGCCAGTCGACGCTGTCTTGCGAAAGCTCGGTGCCTCCCCAGATGCATTCCGGAGCCATGACCATTCCCGTCGTGACGGAGGTGCGAGTCTACGTGGGTTTGACGCCCGTTCAATCCGATCAGGTGTTGGCCGGACAGGCAGTCGTGGGTTCCTTCAAGAACCGCTGGGGACTTCGTCCTACCGCCGTTTTGGCATCTCGGCTGTGCTTGCTGTGGCATGCCCGTGCTAGCACATGCAAAGTCTGCTGTTGCTAGTATAACGGTCGGTCGAGGCCATTCATCGGTGCCTGGACTCGGACATGACGACGTGGGATGGAGAAATTGCCACTGGACGTTCGGGTGATCCTCACACCGTCAGAGCTCACGCTATCACCTTTACGCCGATGGGGTACACGACGCTCATGGTGTCTTGCAATAAAAGTGCTGCATTGACATTTGCGTGTGGAATAACAACCTCGAAAGCCTGGGTGTCCTTGCCTTAACAATTCTCTTGTCGCTGCCACTGAGGAAATGGGCCTGTTGGAAAAGACCCCCCAGAACCCCGGATGGTTTCGCCTTCACATGCCGCTTCGTCGTGAGTCGTTGGGCGCAGACGGCACACTGCTGTTCTCGATTGAAGCGCAGTGGCAGAGCGCTTAGTGCCGAGCGTAGATTTGCGCCTAACATTAACGAATCGACGCTGTCTTGCGAAAGTTCGGTGGCGCGGTAGAATAGGCTGTGTGATGAGAAGAGGCTGTGACACAAAAAGAAGGATTCCGAAAGGCGCGGGTTCTGCACGATGTGTAGCTCTACGCAGCCCCCTTGCATCAGGTGATTTCTCGCGCTCTACGAGAACCTCCATCGCTGCTTTGCTGCACGAGCCTTACTCTAACACTTTAAGCACGCGGGCGTTGGAGACGGTTGATATTGAGTCGAGCTTGATCGAATCTTGTGACATGTCTGTGTTGTTGTGCACTTGAATCAACAGAGGCAGAGTGCCGGTCGATCTTCGAATGTTTGCCTTACGTCGGGAGCCGACCCCTGCCCCTTCCGGGTTGCTTCCACACCGTTGGCCAGGTGTGAGGCGTTCGGTTTTGCTTTGCGCATGGTGTTGAAGTCCAAGTTGTACTTGTCTCTCAACGATTGAAGTGAACGAATCTTTGACTTGCCAGCTCAGCTGTTATCATAATATTTCCCTGTGAGCATGGCGACCCACCTTGGCCGAGTGGGGTGGGTTTCAGCAAATGGGGGAGGCCGCTAACCCATGATTAGGCTATATCTCTTTGTGCTGAGCACATGCTTTCTGTTCTCTTGGATCGACGACAGAGGCAGAGTGCCGAGGCAGAGTGCCAGTCGAACCTCTTCGGGGTTGCCTTACCTAAGGAGTAAACCCCTGCCCCATCGGGGTTGCTCCCCACACCATTGGCCAGGTGTGAGGCGTTCGGTTTTGCCTTGAGGCCAACCTACCCCAGGGCAGGGGGTAGATGACAGCCGGGCTTATGGGCTAATGCGCCGTGCTGGGGCAAAGGCTGGATTTTCTGCGACCTTGGATCCTGTTGTCCGGGCCAGACTTCCAGGTTCCGAACAAAGAAGGGGGGCCGTCCGTTCTTGGGACGTGGTTGTGTTATTGAGCAGAGCACCTTGCTTGGCTTGCTGTTCGGTTGTGTTTGTCACGAGTGCCAACATGTTCAGAATGGAGTTTGGTGTATGTTGCTCTACCAAGCGGCAGCTGCATGCCCGCCAATTTTTGGCAGCTACCGACACACTGTTGGCCGGGTGTGGAGCGAGGGCAAGGGCACTGGGGTCCTGTAGTCTAGGGGGGGGTTGGGGCCAACGGCCAGCGGGCATCTGGCTATGACATCTGGACACATGCGCTAACGTGCCAGGTGGCCCCTCCCCAAAAATGACGTAGCCTCGGTGACCCAAGCTCTTCCATGGGAGGCCGAAGAATGGTGTTGCTTGCGCATAGTCATGTTCAGAATGGGGTTTGATGTATCGTGTTCTAACAAACGGCAGCTCTTCGCTCGCTCGCCAGTTTTGGCAGCTACCATTTGATGCCACGTACCCGCGCCACAGTCGAACTAAATTCGACTACCGCTCTTGCCATGGCCGACCCGACGTTCGGCTCTTGCGCCAAGCTGTTGGCCAAGTCCAGCAGAAGGTAATGTCGGGGGCAGAAGTATCCGCTGCGAACTCTGGGATGGCACCACGACGACCACGACGTCCTGCTTCTTTGCGAGCAGAGGGCGACATAAGCATAGCGCGGGCAAATGCTTGCAGCTGCTAGTGGTCGTTGAGAGCCTCATATCCCCATGGCAGAGCGGGGTGACCCCATATCTCGGCCGAATGGGGGTGGCCTAAGTCTCCGGTCCGCATGACTGTCAGAGCACGTTCGTCTTTGCAAAGACGCCGGGGAGGCCATTACAGAAAGGGATGCTTAAGTCAGGGTGTGGGGTTTTGTGGTTTGCTGTGCTTGCTATTGATCAGAAAATCCTTGTCGATTCGCTTGCCGGCATGTGGAAGCATGTGTGTGGCCGCTTTGGGCTGTCATCGTAGCGCACCCGTGTGTGTTGTGGCAGGTACCGACGTCTTCGGGACGGTCCAAGTCGAGTATCGCTTTTCTTGGTAGGCCGGGGCGGTCGACCGAAGCACAAAGCTCTGTGAGTTGTAAAACACGCTTCTCTTGTCGAGACGTTAGACCTGTCGCTTTTGGAAGTAGGACGGGGGAAAGAAAAACGAGCCAGTTGGAATGATTTCAGATCGTGGGAATCATGCTCCTTGAGGAAGGTCGAGTTAAGAATTAAGAAAATTCCTGAATTCTGCTCCTTCGTCGGCTTTTGGAACTGGAGAGCGGCCAAACCACATGGAATGGGCGAACCTTAGCCGTCGCTCTCATCTCTCTGTCGATGACCACGAAGAAGGTGATGAAACACGTCCGAGCACCTACGCAGCCTTGACCAAGCACGGGGAGCCTGGTTCCAGGTTGGATTGGCAATGTGCTGTAACACGTGTCTCCCGATGCGTCCTGCAAGTTCTTGCAGCTGGACAACTCCCGAAGCAGATTGGGATGAGCTCGTGAGAGCTCCTAAACGTCGAGCCGCGAAGACACTCGGAGCGGGACGTGCCGGCAGAAGAGTTCTCTTCTGAGTTTCTGCTCGGGTCCGAGCGCAGTGGAGCTGACCCCAGCTTGGAAGCATTCGTCAAGCTACTGCCATGAAGCTGCTGACACTTCACCCGGAACGACGGTGGACCCAGTGGTCGCCTGCCACGGTGGTTTTGTTCTTCGGGTATCGCATCCTGTCCGATTTCAACTTTGGTCATAGTCTTCATGGATTGCTTCTGCTAAGCGCCGCAGTCATTGTTGGGTTCTTCAGCTGCTGCCTGGAGATCTTGTACGAAGCCGTATCCAGCTAGCAGAGAACCATCATGCGCTGGCTTTGCGAGGCTCCGCGTAGGCCCCTGATCGTGGATCACTCGCTGTGGGTGACCGCAACCAGAGCGGTCATATGAAGCGTACATCTTAAACACCTTAAACCTTGGCCTGGAGACCTCCTTGTGAGTGCTATGCAGCTAACAAACAGAATGGATGCACCAGGTTCGCGAGGCCCAGTAAATCATCGCTTGTGGTCGAACTGCTCCCGGCACTTGCGAAGGTGCCCGGAATGTGCAAAGTGATCCGTTCACAGGCCGGGACGGTCGACTGGGGCTGATGACGTGGAAACCTCTTGTCTGGTTTGCTTTGTAGGGCACTTTAACGGATTCAGGATTGCTCCTCGGTCGAGTTTCAGCTTGGACTTGTTGCATATCCTGACATTTGCCTCTATAGACTCTATGCAGCCGCCTTGCATCAGGTGATTGCTCGCGCTCTACAAAGACGTCCATGTATGCTTTGGTGCACGAGCCCTGTTCTCAGTTTGAAACTTGCCTCATGCGACATGGTGGTTGTTCAACGAAGCTTTTGGCTCCGTCGACGTTCATAGTTTCCCGGGGAATCGCTGAGTCGACGCTGTCTTGCGAAAGCTCAGTTGCTCGATGGCGGATTTCGGTGTTTTTTTTGAACAAATTGCGGCTCGATCCTGACAGTGCTAAATGGATGGACGTGGACACTGTGAGGAACAAGTATCGCATGCTACGGAGAGACGGTCGTCCAAACAAAGCCGGAGACGCAGGGTTCCAGACGTGGCTCGCCACTGAGATGGAAAGGTTTGAGCGATGGTGTGAGATTCGGCAAAAACCGTTTTCAGCATGGCCAAGTGCCTCTCCGCGGCATGTTTGGCCTAAAGCCCTTCCGCGGCAACCCAACACCGCGGGCGGAGGCTGTGCTGCTGCTGGCGCTGCCATTCCCTCTCAGACATTTCGAGTTCATTGGGCAAGAAATGTCCCTCCGCCACCCTCGTCGCCGCCTGACGTTGCGAGCGAAGACTGTGGTCCCAGTTCTGCTTCACAGACACCGGGCTGCGGTGTTGCATGGGCAAGTTTCCCTTCGCGGACACCCAGCGCTGCGGCCGGAGGTGCTGGCCCTTCCTCCGCTCCGAGGTCACCAAGCCCTACGGCCGCAGAGACAGGCGAAGTTCCGCGGGATACCTCGTCGTCAAGCAGCATGTCTAGTGAGAGTAGTGATACATCGGTGGATTACACACCTTGTGAAAACCAGCCTCATTACCGGAACTGGCGAAGGCATGCACATCTGGATGAAGATCGTCAACTGGAGTACAAATTTCTATATGCGGCCAGCGCTGGCTGTGTGCAGTGCATGCAGTACTACGCCAGCCTCCCTAACTTCGATGTGCACTGCTCCTCTTCCGGGAAGAACGCTCGCGGATGGGCGAAAGACCCCGATCAGCAGACGGAGGACTTCTTACGCCGTCTGGGGCTCTGAAGCTTGCTCTTAGAAGTAGGCGACGTTGCTCGCCGCGTGCAGCCGAATCGACGCTGTCTTGCGAAAGTTCGGTTGCATGGGTGCCGTGACATTTACGCGCGTCGTGCTACACACAAAGCCCCGGGGAAGCACGGGAAGTTGCTCACCGCGTGCAGCCGAATCGACGCTGTCTTGCGAAAGTTCGGTTGCATGGGTGCCGTGACATTTAATTACGCGCCTCGTGCTACACACAAAGCCCCGGGGAAGTACGGGAAGTTGCTCACCGCGTGCAGCCGAATCGACGCTGTCTTGCGAAAGTTCGGTTGCATGGGTGCCGTGACATTTCCGCACCTCGTGCGACATGGAAAGCACCGGGAAGAAAAATGACGCGATTTAGTTTTCTCTCTCTCTCTCTCTCTCTCTCTCTCTCTCTCTCTCTCTCTCTCTCTCTCTCTCTCTCTCTCTCTCTCTCTCTCTCTTGTGCAGCCGAGTGGACGTGACAAGGTATGTTATTCGCTCGGACGTGTGCGCCTCATCAACATCGCCTTTCGCCTGCTTGTAGCAGCCATCCTGCAAGGACACGGCCAGACCCTAAGGAGCAGGGACTTCTGGGGATGTGTTTGGGATACTTCTGTTCTGGATTCGATCATTTTGGCGGTCTTCTATGTCTATAAGCGAATCTATTGGCCCGTGCAGAGAATCCCTGCAGACGCAGCAAGCAAGGCTTTGCAAGAATCGAAGCAGCTTATAGTGGCTGGTAAGACTGATCGGACTATAACTTACCTAAATGAGGCCTTTAATTCGGACGGGTGTTCAGACTCATTTACCCTACCAGACAAAGCGAATGGGAAGTAAAACCTCCGCAACTATGAGTGACTAGACTTGGTTAAAAGGCCCCCGACCCAGTGCAGTCGTGACTACTTCGAAGACCCAAGACAAGACCTATCCTATCCACGACTTCGAGTCAGCTTGCAAAGGCCATGCGGCGGAGCATGCGCGACCTGATGTCAGCGAAGATGTGGAGATCTGGCCATGGGACGTTGACTTGACCTTGAAGGGCCGTCTTCAGCATTTCTTCCACGGCGCTTCTTCTACGACGATGCCGATCTTGACTGGTACGACGCGACATCCGCCGAGGCGCACGAGACGCAACGACCGGCGCACCACGCGGGCCAATCGAGGCGCAAGACGCAACGACCGGCGCCCCACGGGCCAATCCTTTCGACCTGAAGCTCAAGGCCTGTTCTTCCTCTTCCTCCCTTTGTTGCTTCATTGCATTGCTGCTGGAATCACTGCTCCCTACTAGTGCTGCGTCTTAATTGTAGAGGGTTTGCGCAAACACGTTTTTGGCGCTGGTCCTCGTTCGGCCCAGGTGCACAGATGCTGCCGCACCCTCATCGCAGTTGGGTTTAGGTCCCTAAGAACCTTAACCCGCAGTGGAATCGCATGTGAAAACAATTCACACGTGGTTTCCCTAGGCTGCCGTTTGCCTGCGTGCTCGTTCTTCCATCTGAGTCCCTTCTCGACTCTCGTGACCATGACGCCTCTGGAGGTTCCAAGCCAGGATTTGCAGCTACTGCTGGCTCCGTACTTTGACCTGATTCCAAAGCCTTCCCATGAATGTAAGTTGTCCTCGCCCTCCAAGCAACGAAGCCATGATGATCGTTGTCCGACGAGGAGAATGTAGGTCCTAGCCAAACCCTCGGTGTCGCGGTAAGGTGCACCCCAGTGAATAAACCCCGCATCATGCTCTGGTCTATACCTTCCGTACTTTGAGCTAATGCGAAAGCCCTCCGATGAATGCGAGTTGCCCTTGCCCTCGAAGTGTCGGAACCATGATGATCGGTGTTCGCCTGCTCGGTCTGTATGTATGTTCATAGACCATATAGTCGACGAGCAGAACATAGGTCCCGGGTAGGTTGCACCCCATCAAATACACCCAACATCATGCTCTTTTGTAGATGGTAAGCCTGTCAAGCTTCCACACACTAACCCGACCCTCGATTCGTGAGTCGGGCCTTCATGTTCGGATTTGGATTCTTCGGTGGTTTGGGCATTGGTCTGGCTGCCCAGGCCTTTGCCGAGTCGCGTCATTGCCATGGCGCCAGGTGCCCGGGAAAAGGGGTCTCTGTGTACTTGGTTACATCAATAGCGAAAACCCGTGCCGCTCTGCGACGAAGCTTTGGCTGCATTGCTGTTCATACCCTTTTGATTGCCGAGTCGACGCTGTCTTGCGAAAGCTCGGTGCCTCCCTAGAACTTCATTCATTACCGAGTCGACGCTGTCTTGCGAAAGCTCGGTGCCTCCCTAGAAGTTCAACGCTCACCGCGTGCAGCCGAATCGACGCTGTCTTGCGAAAGTTCGGTTGCATGGGTGCCGTGACATTTAATTACGCGCCTCGTGCTACACACAAAGCCCCGGGGAAGTACGGGAAGTTGCTCACCGCGTGCAGCCGAATCGACGCTGTCTTGCGAAAGTTCGGTTGCATGGGTGCCGTGACATTTCCGCACCTCGTGCGACATGGAAAGCACCGGGAAGAAAAATGACGCGATTTAGTCTCTCTCTCTCTCTCTCTCTCTCTCTCTCTCTCTCTCTCTCTCTCTCTCTTGTGCAGCCGAGTGGACGTGACAAGGTATGTTATTCGCTCGGACGTGTGCGCCTCATCAACATCGCCTTTCGCCTGCTTGTAGCAGCCATCCTGCAAGGACACGGCCAGACCCTAAGGAGCAGGGACTTCTGGGGATGTGTTTGGGATACTTCTGTTCTGGATTCGATCATTTTGGCGGTCTTCTATGTCTATAAGCGAATCTATTGGGCCCGTGCAGAGAATCCCTGCAGACGCAGCAAGCAAGGCTTTGCAAGAATCGAAGCAGCTTATAGTGGCTGGTAAGACTGATCGGACTATAACTTACCTAAATGAGGCCTTTAATTCGGACGGGTGTTCAGACTCATTTACCCTACCAGACAAAGCGATGGAGCGCGGAGTCGGCTTGCTCGGAGACGGAGTGCCGGAACAGGTTTGGCTGGTCTTGTGATCCGACAACTCAGACAGAGAGAAGGCCATTAAGCGGGGCATGCGCAACATTATGGCCGACAAGATATGGAAGATGTGGACGTCAAGTGACGATCATGGTTGAGAATATCGCGGAGATCTGGCCATGACGAAAGGACGTTGAATCTGAAGTGGCATCTTCGCGACTTCTTCTACCACGATGCCGATCTTGACTGGGAAGACGCAGCGACCTCCGCCGAGGCGCAAGACGCATCGACCGGAGTGCCAGGTGTCGCTCCAACCAGTCTAGTCGTTGCCCACGTACCCACGGGCCAATCCTTCCACGCCTCTCCTCCTACTCACGGAGAAAGACCATGAGCGCGTCGACCTGAAGCTCAAGACTCGTTCTTCCTCTTGTTGCTTCATTACATTGCTGCTGGAATCACTGCTCCCTACTAGTGCTGCGTCTTAATTATAGAGGTGTTTCGCAAACGCGTTTTGGGCGCTCGTCCTCGTGCGGCCAGTGTTCGCCCTAGCGCTGGCCGAGGTGCACAGATGCTGCCGCACCCTCATCGCAGTTGGGTTTAGGTCCCTAAGAACCTTAACCCGCAGTGGAATCGCATGTGAAAACAATTCACACGTGGTTTCCCTAGGCTGCCGTTTGCCTGCGTGCTCGTTCTTCCATCTGAGTCCCTTCTCGACTCTCGTCACCATGACGCCTCTGGAGGCCCCAAGCCAGGATTTGCAGCTACTGCTGGCTCCGTACTTTGACCTGATTCCAAAGCCTTCCCATGAATGTAAGTTGTCCTCGCCCTCCAAGCAACGAAGCCATGATGATCGTTGTCCGACGAGGAGAATGTAGGTCCTAGCCAAACCCTCGGTGTCGCGGTAAGTTGCACCCCAGTGAATAAACCCCGCATCATGCTCTGGTCTATACCTTTCGTACTTTGAGCTAATGCGAAAGCCCTCCGATGAATGCGAGTTGCCCTTGCCCTCGAAGTGTCGGAACCATGATGATCGGTGTTCGCCTGCTCGGTCTGTATGTATGTTCATAGACCATATAGTCGACGAGCAGAACATAAGTCCCACCCGGACCCTCGGTATCGGGGTAGGTTGCACCCCATGAAATAAACCAACATCATGCTCTCTTGTAGGTGGTAAGCCTGTCAAGCTTCCACACAATAACCCGACCCTCGATTCGTGAGTCGGGCCTTCATGTTCGGATTTGGATTCTTCGGTGGTTTGGGCATTGGTCTGGCTGCCCAGGCGTTTGCCGAGTCGCGTCATTGCCATGGCGCCAGGTGCCCGGGAAAAGAGGTCTCTGCGTATTTAGTTACATCAAGAGCGAAAACCCGTCACGCTCTGCGACGAAGCTTTGGCTCCATTGCTGTTCATACCCTTTTGATTGCCGAGTCGACGCTGTCTTGCGAAAGCTCGGTACCTCCCTAGAAGTTCATTCATTGCCGAGTCGACGCTGTCTTGCGAAAGCTCGGTGCCTCCCTAGAAGTTCACCGGCGTTAGCCATGGAAACACGTGACGACGTCTCGTCTGGTGCAAGAAAAGCTGCTGATATGGCGGCAGAACCAGCGATGGCGAAGGCTTCTTGCTTGCCGGCGCCGTTGCTGGAAAGGCTGCTGTGCGATGCAATGTGGGTTCACGTGAGTGTGCAGGTTCATTGGAGGAACGGACACGACGTCGTGACCTGCCATCACGATGTCGAGGGCTACTTTCATTGTCGTCGAGATGGCGTCTGCCAGCAAACGGTTCTCCACCGCGCGGAACAGTGGCGGCTGTTCATTCCGAGTGTGACTACCAGGGTCAGAGGGGACGTGGTCATGATCAGGCTGGAGCAGGTGGGAGTGCGACAACGACAGGCGATGACCGCCGTGTCCCGGAGCTGGGCTTCTGCGGTCGCCGCGACCCTCCGGCGCACTTGGCGGTTGCGAATGCCGGAGTTTTACCTCGATGTCTTCGATCGGACCTCTTCGATTTTCATGTGTGTGCACGCAGCGCACTTGGACAAGGTGCAGTTGCGCAAAGGTCTTTCGGCGAGGATGGCTGCGTGTCTCAGCGAGAGGCAGGGAAGCAGCTATACCAGACTGCTTACAATTTTGGTTGTGATTGAACAAAGAAGGGAGGCCGTAGTGACATGTTGACTTGCCTTGAGACCTTGCCCTTACCCACGCGGATCGACTGCCCTTCTCGGTTCGTGGGCACCGTTGGCCGGGTGTCAGGCGTTGAGTCGATGGTACCTGGACCGCCTTGGGGCCAACGTGCCAGGGCAGTGGCATATGACACCCGGGCACATGGGCTAAAGTGCCGGGTGGGGTGGTCCAATGGTTGTGGCTTGCTTTCAGCTCCCAACCAGGAGGGGAGGCCATCCATGCTTGTCACGTTAGTGAGCCTTGCGACTTGGAGCGACAGAGGCAGAGTGCCACCTTACCCACACGGATCGACTGCCCATCTCGGTTCGTGGACACCGTTGGCCGGGTGTCAGGTGTTGAGTCGATGGTACCTGGACCGCCTTGGGGCCAACGTGCCAGGGCAGTGGCATATGACACCCGGGCACATGGGCTAAAGTGCCGGGTGGGGTGGTCCAGTGGGTGTTGTTCGCAATCTGCTTACAGCCCTGAAGGGGAGGCCATCCATGCTTGTCACGTTAGTGAGCCTTGCGACTTGGAGCGACAGAGGCAGAGTGCCACCTTACCCACACGGATCGAGACTGCTTACAAACGCGCCTGTTCGCGACATCGTGCTTCGTGCTCGGGCCGCGGACTTCAAGGATGCAGCTGAGCGCAAGTTCTTGCGTCGTTTAATCAGCCGATGGTGGTACACGCGGATGCTGAGCAAATGAAGATGTCGACCGTTGCTGTCTCGTTTCCTTGCTTGCTCGGACGCCGTCTTGCGAATGAGCGCGCTTGGACGAATGAGATGTCGACCGTTTCTGTCTCGTTTCTTTGCTTGCTCGGACGCCGTCTTGCGAACGATCGAGCAAAACGATCGTCACCGCATAGGTCCCTAAGAACCTTAACCCGCAGTGGAATTGCATTGGAAAGCAGATTGCATGCGGTTTCCCTAGGCTGCCGGATTTGGATGCTTCACTTGTCTGGGCATTGGTTTGGCTGCCCAGGTCCGTCGTGGCAAGCAATCGTCTGGAGTACAAGTTTCTGTGCGCGGCGAACGCTGGCTGTGTGCGGTGCACGCAGTGCTACGCCGGCCTCCTAACTTCGATGTGCACTGCCGCTCTCCAAGAAAGAACGCCCGCGATTGAATGGGTGACAAACTCCGATCGGCAGATGAAAGACTTGTTGCAGCATTTGGCTTTTTCTCAAGCTTGCTCTTTGCGAGTGGGCGAAGTTGCTCACCCTGTGCTGAAGCCGAATCGACGCTGTCTTGCGAAAGTTCGGCTGAGCACAACAGAATGAACATGGCATGGTTTCTATGATGTTAGTGTTTCCTGAGAACGATGTCATGCCTGCTTAAATGGTTGGATGCCATCTTGCCAGGATTATGGAACTTGGTTTGCTTCCAACTATGGCTTTTGTCTACATACTGACTCAATGTTATGCTTGTTCTAAGCATCCATCTGATAGCTTGCTGTAGCTCGCGACCGGCATGAAACGTGTCACTGTACATCTCCTGAGTGGAGAACAGGTTTCATTGGAGGAGGCGCGAGCAAGAGGTAGGGGTCGCCTTGATTCGGGCAATCTCTACCTCTTCCTCGAAGCGGCTTTGAGCTCGAGCGCGTTCTCTTGTGCGTTGCTCCGCCGCGATGGTTCGGTCGCGTCCTATGGGAATGCTATGACTGGTGGTGACAGCAAATCTGTTCAGGACCGTTTGAAAAACGTGCAGGCCGTTGCATCGTCTCAGGAAGGGGCCGCCTTTGCGGCGATTCTTGATGATGGATCCGTTGTTACATGGGGCGCGCAAGACTACGGAGGCGGCATCGAGCCCGCTATGCAAAATCAGCTGAAGAACGTGCGGCAGATTCAAGCGGGTCGATCTTCTTTTGCTGCTATCAAGGCCGATGGTTCTGTTGTTACCTGGGGCTCCCGAACTGGCGGTGGGGACAGCCTGAGAGTGCAGGAGTTTTTAATGAACGTGCAGGCCATCCAGACCACCGGCGATGCTTTTGCGGCAACATGCACAGATGGCTCTGTCGTGACGTGGGGAAGATGTGTACACGGAGGCGACTCCAGTGGAGTGCAGAAGCAACTCAAAGGCGTGCGGCAGATTCAAGCGTCACTAGAAGCCTTTGCGGCGCTGCTCGACGATGGATCTGTCGTTACTTGGGGCAAATGCAGTTCTGTGCCTGTGCAAAACGTCACCGCCATCCAATCCTCATCGAGGGCTTTTGCAGCCATTCTGACCGACGGATCCGTTTTTACATGGGGTGAAGACTTCAGCGGAGGCGACTCTAGCGCGGTGCAGGAACAGTTGTGCAATGTATCGGCCATCCAATCGACGACGCATGCGTTTGCAGCGATCCGCACAGATGGTTCCGTGGTTACATGGGGTGGGGGTCGATATTCTGGTGCGGACAGCAGTGAAGTGCAGAAACGGCTGAAGGACGTTAGAGAAATCCAAAGTAACCGCGGAGCCTTTGCAGCGCTTCTACGCGATGGCTCCGTCGTAACCTGGGGCTGTGGCCTTCATGGTGGCAACAGCAGCAAAGTGCAACATCAGTTGACAGATGTGGAGCAGATCGCAAGCAACTTCAATGCTTTCGCTGCCATTAAGGCCGACGGCACGGTTGTATCATGGGGCTTCCCAGAGCGCGGTGGCGACAGCAGTGCCGTGCGAGATCAGCTCAAGAATGTGCGGGGTATCGCAGCCTCCGCTCTTGGTTTTGCTGCCGTTCTTGACAACGACCAAGTCGTGAGCTGGGGCGACTGGGTGGCGCGGCCCTTGACTCCACGGTGAGCCGTGCGGGCTGTGAATTCTTTGCTCTGGCTAGCTTCCACCGTTGCTTGCTTGCTTCGACGCTGTCTTGCGAAAGAGCAAGCAAGCAACAACGACGCCGCCACGAGAAGAAAATCGCTTGTTTGTTGTTTCTTCTGCTCGTGGCAGAATGACGCTGTCTTGCGAAAGTGCGGCTGCTTGGGCGGGGCAACCCTGCTCCTGAGGTTGCCTGCACTGCCCGGTCGCTTTGGATTCGTCGAGGCTGGGAAGGTCGGTCTAACAGAAACCTCTTCATTTCCTGAGTTTCCCACTGCGGACTGCTGGGCTTGGTTGGTTCAAGTTCAGAATTTCCGTTGTGTGGCCGAAAGGTCTTCGGGGTTCTGCTCAACCCGGTGTCCCGGTTTAGCTTCGTTGCCCACTGCTACTGTTTGGATTCTTGAATGATCCGTTCTTCCTCTTGAGAAGTCGCCATTGAGATGGCACACTTTGCAACCCTTCAGACGAGCTTAGCCAGCACCACTCCAAATGCGCGGCTTGTCTTGGCGGGACGGTGCCTGCGGCCTGTGCAAGCAACCTGCGAGTCCGTTGTGTTCGCCTAGGCAGCACTACTCCAAATGCGCGGCTTGTCCAACCCGCGAGTCCGTCGTGCTGGCCAAACGAGAAGCTGGCTCTTGACGTTCTGCCCTGCAGTCATCTTGGCTGCCTCGCCACAGAATGTGGCCGCTTGGAGGCTTGGACCTGCTCTGGTGGTATCAGCATGATGACAGCCGCGATGGCGCGGATGATGGTTCCTGTGGAGCGCCGCTAGCACAAGGGGTGGCACCGTCTGCAAGTCTCCACAGGGATTGGCCACCGTCGAGACGCGGGAGCTCCTCGATTGCTTGGCGCGTTAAATACTTTGCGGCATCTGGCGGGTTTCCTAGTGAAGTAGGGTGTTTCACTTCGGAACGGTGTTTTTACCAAATCCCGAATGACTGCACTGCCTTTCGCTGCTGGAATCCCGGCGCCACGGATCGCGCAGCAGCTCAGCGAGGTGGACCCGTTTGTGGTATAGGATAGATCTTAAATCCCCAATCATCCTTTGAGAGACCCGTGTTGTGACTGCCGCTTGGGAATGTTTGCCAGATGCCGCCGGGTTTCTTCTTCTGAGATAGTATACCTTGGGTTGATACACAGGGTGTCACCGAAGCCTGGGGCTCTCGATGAATGTCTGCAGCTAGAATCAATCTTTCTGGAGGAGGCTCTGGACCACCATGATCCCTGCATTAGTCCTACTACTAGGCCTAAGGACCCATGAGCCCCTGGCGTTCCCCTGGAGTCTGTTGAATCGGCTAAGTAACATACGCTGGCCTGTTGTGGTTTGAGATGAAGAGCGAAACCCTAATTCCCGACTCCTTTCAGAGACCAGTGTTGCGACTTCCGTTTGGGGATGTTTGTCAGCTGCCGCTATGTTTCTTCTTCCATGATACTATACCCTGGGTTGGTACAGTGCGTGCTATGGAGGCTCGGGGCTCCCGATGAACCTTTGCAACTACAACCAGCCATTTTCACAAGGCTCCGGACCGCCGTAACTCGTGTATGACCTCTCCCAGCACCTCACCAGGCCACCTCTCCGATGCTGACGACGAAGGCCGGGGAGGGTCGCCTGGGAAGAGTAATCCGGTCTAGGTCCAGGTTCCTCCCGCGCTGGCTCTCCACCCCCAACCCGACTCCGAAATGCTTCGTGATGCAGTGTAAGGTCTGTTGTTCTGCATAGATCGAAGTCAAATCGCAGGCTTCTGTGGTCTCACTTGATCTTGCGAACTCCCACGAACCAGTTGTATGTGTGTATGTGTGTGTGTGTGTTTGTGTGCTAAAGAGACAACGCATTGCACGAAGCGTGCATTTATGAAGCACATGGATCCGTCAACGGAGCAGGAGTGCACCATGAAGTTGTGAGGTACCGTGGGCGTCTCAGGCCGATTGACAATCGAAGGCTGCCGAGCGAGAACTATGATGGGCGAACCGTCAACGGCAACTTCAAGTGCTCGCATTGGTACATTGGTGCGGCGGAAGCGTAGTGATTCCCAATGCCTCGGTGTTCTCCTCCTGGCCGCGACGTCCTGTGAGCAGACAAAGGCTCATCGAGACGCAGGAGCTCCTCGATTGCGTGGCACGTTAAATACTTTGCGGCATCTGGCGGGTTTCCTGGTGAAGTAAGGTGTTTCACTTCGGAACGGTGTCTTTCCAAATCCCTAATGACTGCACTGCCTTTCGCTGCTGGAATCCCGGCGCCACGGATCGCGCAGCAGCTCAGCGAGGTGGACCCGTTTGTGGTATAGGATAGATCTTAAATCCCCAATCATCCTTTGAGAGACCCGTGTTGTGACTGCCGCTTGGGAATGTTTGCCAGATGCCGCCGGGTTTCTTCTTCTGAGATAGTATACCTTGGGTTGATACACAGGGTGTCACCGAAGCCTGGGGCTCTCGATGAATGTCTGCAGCTAGAATCAATCTTTCTGGAGGAGGCTCTGGACCACCATGATCCCTGCATTAGTCCTACTACTAGGCCTAAGGACCCATAAGCCCCTGGCGTTCCCCTGGAGTCTGTTGAATCGGCTAAGTAACATACGCTGGCCTGTTGTGGTTTGAGATGAAGAGCGAAACCCTAATTCCCGACTCCTTTCAGAGACCAGTGTTGCGGCTTCCGTTTGGGGATGTTTGTCAGCTGCCGCTATGTTTCTTCTTCCATGATACTATACCCCTATACCCTGGCTTGGTATAATGCGTGCTATGGAGGCTCGGGGCTCCCGACGAACCTTTGCAACTACAATCAGCCATTTTCACGAGGCTCCGGACCACCGTAATCCCTGGGATGACCTCTCCCGGCACCTCCTCAGGCCGCCTCTCCGATGCCGGTCTTTGGGACGTTGCTTGCTTGCTTCGACGCTGTCTTGCGAAAGAGCAAGCAAGCAACGACCCAAACACGAGAAGAATGTGCGTGTGTGTAAAAAAAGCCAAGTCTTCAGGAAGATTTTAAGATGTGCCATGGCTGATCAGAGACCAGTCAGTCACCTGTGACTCTGTCCTCATTCGCAGCTCTATTATTGTGAAGTCAGTGAAGCTTCTTGCAATAACGCCATTTTCCGCAGCTGGTGTTTCCGCTGGTACAGTGAGGACGATGTGAGGCGTTCCACCCTTCATAACTTGAGAGGCAGGAATGCCAAGGACGAGTGGCCAGTTCTTGGCCAGGCACATTTCCATATATATATATATATATATATATATATATATATATATATATATTTATATGTATAGTATCCATATATTATGCATTTGCCAATCCCTCTGACAAGTTGCCACTTGACCTGTTGAGTCAGGCTCTGAGCCCTCACGCTAGGCGGATCTTGATTAAGCGTTCCCACACACAGGGCATAGAGTGAACTACATCGAGTCAAGTGTATGGTACAAAGATGACTCCACGACTCCGTGACTCTATCTCACTACAACTCTATGACTTTATGACTCATGACCCATGGACTCTATGACTCTTGATTCTGTGACTTTACGATCCTATACACTGACTCTATCTCACTACGACTCTATGACGCTATGTCACTGCAACTCTATGACTTTATGACTCATGACTCATGGACTCTATGACTCTTGATTCTGTGACTTTACGATCCTATACACTGGATCTATCACATAGCCCCACACTCTTCGCTGATGATGCTTTCGGGCCAATTGTCTTCTAGTTTTTGATAATGTTTTGGGGGTGGGGGGGGGCTGGCTGGCTGGGAGCGAAGCCGGGCTGGGATGAACAGGCTGGGCTGGGGGCTGGGCTGGGCTGGGCTGGGCTGGGCTGGGCTGGGGCTGGGCTCAGCTGGGTTGGGTGGGCTGGGCTGGCTGGGCCTGGGCTGGGCTGGAGGGGGGCTGGGGCTGGGGCTGGCTGGGCTGACTGGACTGGGTTGGACTGGGCTGGGCTGCGGTGCTAGGGTGCTGAGGCTGGGGGGCTGCTGGGGCGGGCTGGACTGGACTGGCTGGGCTGTGCACACTTTGTTTGCGGCTTGAACGTGCAGAGTACCTCGACATTGCCGGCGTTTGCTCTGGAAAATGCCAACCACGACATTGGCTCAGTGCACTGATAACGCAAAGGCAACGCTCGCTTGATTGTTACAAAAAATTCGATTTTGGGTCTGGGGTGCTGGGCCGCGAGAGAGGCTGGGGTTGGGGGTGGGCGCAGCTCGAGATACAGTTCTGATCTGAACGGGCATCAAGGCTGCTGGGTTGCTGGGCTGCTGGGCTGCTGGGCTGCTGGGTGCTGGCTGCTGGGGGCAGGGGTAGGGGCAGGGCAGGGCAGGGCAGGGAAAGCTTGCCAGTCGCTGAAGGGTTTAAGTAAATTGAGTTGAGCCCCCGAGGCGGGTTGAGGAGTGTAAGTAAATCGAGGTGATGAACCGAAGGAGGGGTCGAGTCAATTGAAGTAATAAACCACCGAGACTTGAGCTGGCTGGGTTGAAGGTTTTAGAGAAATTGGTTTATCTAGAAAATTCGATTTTGGGTTTGGGGTGCTGGGCCGCAGCTGTGGCTACAAACAAAGACAAGCAATTTCTATTTATCACTTTCTTGAGGGTTTAGGGTTTAGGGGTTTAGGGTTTAGGGTTTAGGGGTTTAGGGTTTAGGGGACTCCAATATCCCTTCATTAAGGAATATACCTTAAGTCATATCAGGGATCCCAGTAAAATTGAAGGTATACTTCTTAATTAAGGGATATTGGAGTCTTTGGGAAGGTTCCCATATAAGGTTACGGAGAACGCCAGAAAGTCGGAACATGGTTTTAGGATGATTAACAATTACTAGGATTCCCTATGCTTTACCTTAGGGGCATCAGGATAATGATGTTCCAACTTTTTGGCTTCTACTGTACTAATTATGTGCTCTTACAGTAAAAGGTACTATAAGGGGAACTAAGAGGTTGCTATATGCGGTGTTGCTACATGTTGTTTGTGTACAAAATTGCATAAGTGGTGGAGATATGGCAGGTATTGTAGCTTGTACTCACATATATATATATATACATTTATTATTATTATTAGTATTATTATTTTTTTTTTGGGGGGGGGTGGGTGGGTGTCGTTCCATGGTTTTGGGTTTAGAGTTTTAGCTTCTCGAGGGTTGATGGAGTCGCATCGTCTGGGGCCCAGTTTGCTGCTGGAGTTCAGCGTTAGTTAAACCTTAGGTACGGCCCCCATACAGTAAGAGTCTATAATGGGGCTACCATTAAGGTCCTGCTATATCTATATTATGAGTATTATTCAACTATTACTGAGTGGGGGCCGTACCTACGTTAAACCCTCACTCAGCCCTAGGCCTAAACCCTGCCCATAAACCTTAGAATAGAGACTATAGCCCTGAGCCCAACCCTAAACCCTGTAGCCCATAGACACAAACGCCAAGACCCAGTTGTTGCAGATTTAGGCGCCTAGTGGTTTTTGGGGCTTAGTGATAAGGACCCTAGTTTTTAGAAGCCCCATACCTATGACTCAAGAGGCCGTATAAAGGATTTCGACATGCCTGTTTTCCATATGCTCGGAACCATTTGCGCATTTGCACCCACCCGCAAGCCACAACCTGTCTCCGTAGGAAAGGACCTTGTTGAGAGGGTCTAGGTCCCCAGGGGTCCCCCGAATCCTAACGCCAGCGGTAGCTAGTAAGGCCCAGCCTCCAAGACGTTCCAAGATCCAGAACTCCAGAGTTCTCTGAGCACCCACATCTTTATCCGTATCTGCATTTATATCAGTACTCATCCTTGTTTAAACAGATAACTATACATGTTTGTTTTTGTGACAGCGAGCGCCAAGAAGCCTTAGATATGAAGCCGCGAGCGCCGAAGGCCTTGCAGCGCCAACCCTGCTTCACAGCCACTTGGAGGATCATGGGACTTAGTAGTTCCTTTACGGGTCTATACTAAAGGGATCCTTAAAGGGATCTATAAGGGTTCTACAATGGAGGATCATGGGACTTAGTAAGTAAGGTTATAAGTACCGTAATTGGGGTTATAAGTATAGTTACCCTAATTATCACCCTCGTTACTAAGTCCCATGATCCTTTAAGCACCGGGTGGCACGGGTATTTTCCAGAGGGTCCTAGGATTGATGATATAAATCCTCCAGTACCCATCATAAGGAATATACCATAATTTCCATAGCTTAGGGTCATTAAGGTGTTGCAGGATTTGTATCATCAACCGTAGTAGGACGGCAAGAAACCTTTAACCCGTTTTGGGCTCATGGTTTAGGGAGCCCAGCACAATCCAAACGGCTAGTTCATAGTCTCCCTCTGAAACGGGACGCATCGCGGTTTGCCTTGCCAATCTCATAATTGTAAAGCCTGTGCCGTCGTTTGCATAGCGGCTGTCGCAGTCGGTGCTGTCCATGTTCGTTTGGATGGTTTTTTCCATATCGTCGCAGTGTGTTATATATAGAGGCGACACGGCTCATGTCAGGACTTCTGTTTGGCCATGTCAGTTTGTGTACAGGTCTACCTATGGTCTACCTCTTCTGAGCACAAAAAAGGTCTGAATAAAGTAGTGCCGGTCTTTGCTACCGGCAGCCGAAAACCCCACAAGCATCAAACATTCTCGCACACGACAGCCCAGAAGCGTTAACAGAGCGACAACAGCGTTGAGTCTAAACAATGTGCCGCAATCGTAACTGTTAAACACCACATGCCTTACGGCCATATCAGGGTAGGGTTCAGCGTTGGAGTCTGAGATGTATGGTTTAGGGTTTACGGCTTAGGATCCCTAGGTTTTCGATGTGCGACTGAGGGTGTACTTGGAAGATCATGGGACTTAGTAACTAGGGTTATAATTAGGGTAACTATACTTATAACCCCAATTAAGGTACTTATAACCTTACTTACTAAGTCCCATGACCCTCCAAGTAGGGTTCGGGGCTCCGAACTCGAAACCCAGACCTTGCCCCTTGCTGAAGCGTCGCTCCCTTCGAGCACCAAGGCCCATTTGCGACGCCAGGCAGCTCCACAAACGTCCCAGCAGGCAGGGTTTAGGGTTCAGGGTTTAGGGTTTAGGGCCGGTCAAACCATTTCTTTGGGTGGTGCTTGTCATTCTCGTCATTCCAACCAGCAGCAACTGCAACTTTCATGGCAGCTTTCCCAGCAGCAAGTACTTATACGGGAAGCTTCGACGTAGTCTCTCTGTATATGCGCACGCACGCACATATATACATATGTGCATGTATACACATCTATGTATATGCATGCAGTATGTATGTATGTATGTATGTATATATGTATATATATATATATATACACATAGCGACACACACACACATGTATTCACCTGCATATACATATGTATATATATATATATGTATATACCTACATACACTAGAGATAGCTTTGGAAACGCAGCCTTTGGGCGACTAGGGCCGTCCAAGGTCTCTGCTCGAAGGCCGACCTTCCCGGCTGGGTCGGAATAAGGACTCATGCTTAAAGGATCATGGGACTTAGTAACTAGGGTTCCTTAAAGGGCTCCTTTAAAGGGATCTGTAGGGGTTCTTTCTATTATAGGGTCTACTTAAAGGAACATGGGACTTAGTAACTAGGGTTATAATTAGGGTAACTATACTTATAACCCCAATTAAGGTACTTATAACCTTACTTACTAAGTCCCAAGATCCTCCAAGTGGGATCAGCTGATGGTACCAACAGAAGTCTGTTATGGAATAGTTGCCAACAGCATCAGCTTATGGTTCCGAAAGATGTATATCATGATATACCCCAAAGCCCTAATCTCCTGGTCTTTCAGGCCTGGGTGTTTTGCGACTTAGAGAGCAAGCATCAACAAAGAGCTCAAAAAGAACCCTAAAGCCTAATCCCTAAACCCTAAAGCCTAATCCCTAAGCCCTAAACCCTTAACCCTAATCCCTAAGCCCTAAACCCTAAAGCCTAATCCCTAAACCCTAAAGCCTAATCCCTAAACCCTAATCCCTAAACCCTAATCCCTAATCCCTAAACCCGAAGCCCTAAGCCCTAAACCCTGAAGCCTAATCCCTAAACCCTAATCCCTAAACCCTCAGCCCTAAGCCTTAAACGCTGAAGCCTAATCCCTAAACCCTAATCCCTAAGCCCTAAACCCTAAATCCTAAACCCTAATCCCTAAACCCTAAAGCCTAAACCCTGAACCCTAATCCCTAATCCCTTAACCCTAGCTCTGAAAGGAGGCCCCGGCGGCAGCTTCGTGGGAGTTGGCCTCGGGGGGCCGGGGAGCTTTTACGGAGCCGAGGGCCCAGCTGTTGTTTGGGGGTCTAGGGTTTAGTGTTTATGGTTTAGGGTTTAGGGTTAATGGTTTAGGGTTTAGGGTTTATGGTTTAGGGTTTATGGTTTAGGGTTTAAGGTTTAGGGTTTAAGTTTTAGGGTTTAAGGTTTAGGGTTTAGGGTTTAGACAGAAGTGAGCAGGGTGGCGGGCGGGTTTAGGGTTTACGGGGGACCTAGGGGTTTCAGAACTTAACGGTTCCTGGAAAGGGTTAGGGTTTAGGGTTAAGGGTTTAGGAGTTTGGAGTTCAGGGTTTAGAGTTCAGACGGACCTATGGGTTAAGAACGTGGGGGTTTCGGGTTTAGGGCAACCCTAGAGCTGGTGCCCAGGATTGTAAAACTTCCCTGTCTACTTAAAGGATCATGGGACTTAGTAACTAGGGTTGTAGTTAAAATAACTAGACTTATAACCCCCTGCAAGTAGCTGATCTAGGTACATGGGTTTAGGCCGTCGGGTCCGTTCTATATCAATCCTAAGAACCTAAGCCGCAAGAAGGCCTGTCTTCTCACTGGAGCCCGACAAACATGTGTAGAACCACGCAAGCTTATAAGCTTGGTTTTTGTTACTGGAGTAAACATAAACACACCCTAAACCCTAAACCCTATTGTGCTGAGTGTCGGGATCCTTTCCTAGAAGTGGAACTGCATCGAAGGCTGGTCTGCCACCGGCCAACGGGGGCAGCTTTCTGCGCCTCGGAAGACAGGGACTCTTAGGGTTCCTTTAAAGGGTTACTATGAGGGTACTATATGGCTTCCTTTAGAAGGCTCTATAAGGGTTTAGGGTTTCCGAAAATGGGGGACCCTGATATAGTACCCTAAATAGTAGGATCCTTATTATAAGGACTCCAAAATAAGGTACCTCTACATTTCGTAACTCCGAGGTCAGGGGCCGTTCAAAACAGGGCTTCGGTTCGATTCAATAGATTAAGAGGATACCTATGCTGGGTCTTATGATGTTTCGGGTTTGGGTCCGCGTCTAGGGTTGAGGATTCCGAGTTTAGGGTCCGGTTGGAATGGGAAGTGAGGGTTTAGGGATTTTGGGCTGAAGAACTCGGCCTAAACCCTCACAGCCTAAACCTAAATATGCTTGCAGTAATCAACATGTCATCAACCCCTTTATCTGGCAAATGAGGCCGTCATGATTTGTCATTTCGTACTTAGAGTCAAACAGCCGGGTCGATTCTGGGGCCTGCATTTGTGCATTGTGACTTCCTTGGTTTATCTCTAACCAAACGAAGGATCGCCATCGCACCTCATGGTAGCAAGCATGAAGGAGAATCACGCCTACTGAACCGGAGAAGGACACCACGATGCCTAGAAGCGATGGCTCTTGACCGCCGTTTCGAATGGAATTGTTCTTGTTTTCTGAACACAACACGTTTATAGGTGTTTTCATCATTGCCGTCATCACCACGAGCAAGAACAAAGCCAAAGCAGCACCAATGTATCAAGCATGGTAGCAGCCGTAATGAGCATGGCAACTGAAGATGGAATTACAACATGGTCACAAGCAGTGATGGTTATAGCCACAGCCCTAGCGCTTATGTATTTACCCATGCATACATGGTTCGGTGCATTATATATGCGTGTACGTGTGTTTATATGTGTGTGTACATCTGTGCACACACACATGTTTTGTGTTTGCACGTGCTATGTGCGTATGTGTATGCCTGACTGACGAAAAGCTACTAAAGACCGTATACCTTTGTCATGACAAGAAGCCAAGCTTGAGCTTGCCAGGGGCGTCGGCGGTAGCTTCCTGATGACCACTGGGGCTTGAGAGCTCAGATGATAACGATTTACAAAGACAATGCACTGCGATTCAGAGTTTTGGTGTGTGGGGTTCGTGGGGATATCTGCATCTGCGTTCCGACACCTTTTGAGAGCTCTCGACCCTAAGCCCTGGTCGTCGTGGCGCACGAGTGGTTCGTCCCAATGACCCCGAAAGGTAGGTGGCTTCAGAGTCTGGCGGAATTGCAAGAAAGTATGACGTCTTCATTCATACTTGGAGGATCATGGGACTTAGTAAGTAAGGTTATAAGTACCTTGATTGGGGTTATACGTACAGTTATCCGAATTATAACCCCCTTTACTAAGTCCGTCCCATGATCCTTTAAGTAGGGTTGCGGTAAGGGATACCATGCGGGTTCTATAAGGGTTAGACGGGTCAGTTCTGCAAGGATACTGGGTTTGGGGTCTGGGGCCTAGGCTTAGGATACAGGGTTCCGGGTTCAGGATTGCTGTTCTCCATCTTGCTCCTTGCGTAGATATTCGTTTGCCTGCCCACTGGAACCATGTAAGGCTCTGACTGGCTAACACCTCCTCAGCAATTGCTGCACCAGGTTTTTTCCGGCAGACTCCCTGTCGAAGCAAAACTGTCCCCGAAACCTGATGTGGTTCAAGTCTCCATGCCCCTATATAACATCGTGAAGTTGTTGCATTTTCAAGCTCCATAGGTAAAGACCTCGCCCGTGTCACGATCCCGAACCAAGACTGCACAGTTCAACACTCCCCTGCCACACGCTGCACCAACGGATTTGGATGGACCCCTTTACTACAAAACCCTAAACTCTAAACCCTGAAAACCGTCTTACCGCTGCCCCGAAACCCTATTCTAACTATTAAGGCCCCTATACTAAACCCTTCAAGTAGCCCTTCTAGTAGCCCTTATAGAACCCCTTTGAAGGGAACCCTGTACTTAAAGGGACCCCATACCAATTATTAAGGCCCCTAGAGTACCTGCGTTGACCCAGATGCAGCCCGAATGGGGCAGTCTACCCAGAACGGGCAGCAACGTGGGGAGCCCCAAAGACTACTCGGAGGATCAGGGACGCTTTAGGGTTTACTTAAAGGATCATGGGACTTAGTAACTAGGGTTATAATTAGGGTAACTATACTTACAACCCCAACTACGGTACTTATAACCTTACTTACTAAGTCCCATGATCCTCCAAGTAGGGTCAAGGGACTTCGTATGCCAGCACGAAAGAACCTGATTTGTGGTTTTGTTTAGCAGCTACAGGGGCCTTAAGAATCAGACTATGGTTTTGGGGGATCTTATACCACAGTTACTACAACAAGGAACCCACCAAAATAGTATAGGTAATTATTAAAGCCCCACACTGAGTCCCTTGATCCTCTGAGTCGATCTTTAGACTGACCCGTTCAGGTGGCTTCATGTCTAGGGTTTAGGGTGGGGTCCGCGTTTGTTTCATCCACACTCGCAAGCACTTGTTAGAAAGCCAGTTCTTCTGAATGGGATCGTGAAGGTTTTTCGTTACTCTCTACTCTTCAGTAGTAAACTACCTGGCGACTGCCTGTGGCATCGCTTGTGGATTTTGTTTCTCGTGGCCTTTTCTTTTGGACTCCTTCCTTCTGTGCGATGCGCGAGTAAGTTTCGTGGCTGTGCTTCTTGATTCTCTCTAAAGGTGCAGGTTGCCTTTGTTGACCTAAACTTCAACATTTGTTCGACAGTCCACTACTGGAAGAGCTCCATCAGATCACCAATTTCCACAGAGTAACCTTTAGGCAACCCTTAGAGTAACCCTTATGCAAGGAACGCTATCTAATTACTCAGGCCCTGTTATCATCCAGGTACAAGTTGGGCTGCCTCCGATGACCATGCCTCTTGTCCGCCGGTGCCCTAAACGAAGGGAGCCCTCCCGCTTGGCCGCAGATGGGTTCAATGCAATCAATCTTCATGCGATGATGTTCGCATCTTCCATTTTTGGCTGAGCTCCATGGGTTCACCCTAAACCCTAAACCGTGTCATTACAGGGCAAAAAGCTCAAGGGGAGCACCTGTCGCACCCCCTCGAGTCCAAGGTCCGGGTTGAAGGTTTTGACTCCGGGCCGGTGGCTTTACTTGGAGGTTCATGCGACTTGGTAAGTAAGGTTATAAGTACCTTAATTGGGGTTATATGTATAGTTACCCTAATTATAACCCTAGTTACTAAGTCCCATGATCCTTTAAGTACCAGGTAGCACCGCTTTAGGCATACTTGCTCATCCCGCGGGGACACATCTCCAGCCTCCTTCCGTTCACCGTCGAAGTGCAGCGTAGATGGTAGTAGCTGTAGTAAGTAGTAGTAGTGTCGTCATCATCATAGTAGTAGAAGTAGTAGTAGTCGTCGTCGTAGTAGTAACTTAGTAAGTAGTGGTAGGCGAAGTCGCGAGTATCAAAACCCTGAACTGGGCCTGAAGCGCGCACACACACACACACTCACAAACCACATACCCTTCTACTTGGAGGTTCGTGGGAAGAGTGTAGCCACAGTTAGAACTACTTTAACCGGGGTTATAAGTATTCATAAGTATAGGTACCTTATTCATAGCACCAGTTTCCAAGTTCCAAGAACCCCCAGGTACCGAATGTAGTCGAAAGACGTGTTTTTACTTGGTCGTCGCCGGCTCAGGTTGATGACTCTGTGGAGGCCCAGCAGAGGGCGTGACGGCTGATGATAGAAATCCTGCATTTCCCAAAAATGAGGAATATTACTATAGTTCCCACAGTGTAGGGTCATTTAATGTAGGATTTATATCATCAGCCGGAGTTTTGGCGATAATTATGACATGTCCCTGTGCTTAGGCATCGTCATTATTGTGATGACAAGCTTGAGCTAAGCGAACCACGCCCGGCAGCCCTATTCAACACTACTGGGTTTCTTTAGGGTATAGGGTTCCTACTATCGGTCCTGTTGCTACGGTAGCTTGGGTTGAGATCAGACTACAACCTGACAGGAATGCTGGTGCTACTGTTGATGCAGGTTCTAGAGATTGCTAGCGGTCTTAGGATGCTGATAGTTGCTTTGCGTTCTTCTGGTTGGCTCTTTAGACTTTAATTTTTTGGGTTTCTATATGAACTATAATAAGGAGGCTTAAAGTTTAACTTGTTGGAGGGGTTCAGAAGTCAGCCAAGGTTGGTCGGCTTTTGCACTCGTAGTATCTTGCTATGTTCATCGTTATCAGTACTCTACTTGGAGGATCATGGAACTTAGTTGGTAAGGTTATAAGTACCTTAACTGGGGTTATAAGTATAGTTACCCTAATTTCAAAGTCCCATGATCCTTTAAGGAGGCTAAGCTGCTCGTCAAAGCCAGTGGCCCTCCGCGCCAGGATCCGCGTTCTTGATTGCCAAATGCGCAGCTTTAGTACCTCAGGACCATGCGGGGAGCGCCCACTCTGGGGCAGAGGGCATCAAGAGGATTCTTGATGCAAGGGTGGTTTGAGATTCTTGAACCTGCGACTCACGCACAATCGTTAGAACAAACGAACCAACATCATGATGATATCCAGACGTGCTAACGAATATAACGGATACTAGCAACGACGGTACCGTTGATTACTGCGGCAACAGAAAACGTTGGAGCTCGTCATGGTTCTACACATGGTCGTCAGCAAGTCCGTGCCAAGATCGTGCTTCTCAGTTTGCCGTGTAGGATTTATGGCCAAGCTTTTCAGGATTCAGGGTTTAGTGTCTTCAAGATGTTCGCAAACGCTGGGTCTCAGGGACTCTGAGGTGTAGTGACGGCACTGAAGATCAGAAGTAGTCTGCGGCTTGACGAGACCAGCGCGGCACAGCAAGGAGTCATCGTCATCGTTATCAGAATTATATTTACAGTTATTATCCTCGTCATGCTATGCTGGAATCGGTGTGGCCGCTCCCTGTGTGAGCCTGGGCTAATTTGCACATGCATCCGCGAGAAGCCTTCCTCTTTTCAGCAAGCCTGCCGTCGCCAATCACCCTAGAAGTGATCTGATTGGGGCGCCTTGGGTGGAAGGGGTGGTCATGGCCGTGGTGGTGATGGTGATGGCGATTTTGGTTAGATTACTGGTCTTGGGTTGTTGTTTGCTGGTGTGGGGGATTGCCGAGGTGGCAATTCCTGTTTCGGTTGTTTTCGTTGTTGTTCTCCCCGGACTTCGATTCTCATCTATTTCCCAATTCCGCACTCCGACCAACATTCCACATCTCAGCAAACAAAGGCGTAGATTGTTGCGTTGTCCTTAATTCGACGAGCCGAGTGAGACATTTCTGCAACAAGGACATGGCAATAGCTTGAATGGCCATCGTAGTGTCAACGCTAAGAGCACAGGGAAACATCAGAACAGCAGGATCCAGGCGAGCACTGCATTTGTATCAAGCAGGAGTGCGAACCCTGAGTCCTAAAGTCGTCGATGCTACTTGCGCAATGAGCCATGTCGAGGGCTTGGTGAAGTGTTGGGGCTTCTTTCCACGTGCGAAGTCGGGACTAAGAAGTCCCCTGTGAGTTCGTGGAGGTCGCCGAACTCAGTTTCAGTTTCGGAGCAGGAGAAAAAACGTCAGACGTTCTTTTCTAACGGTAGGTCTCTCGTGGCTGCCCATAGAGTAACTTGTCTCGAACGGTCCGGTGCCACTAGCTGGGAACTAGCAATGCACGAAATTCTGCAGCATGGTAGTCTTTAATATTTCCGGTTTGCGTAACCTTACATAGTCCTACCCAAGCCAAAACTAGGTGGCAATTTGGGAAACTTTTTAATTTCCCTTATGGTTCCTATAGAGGTACCTATTCATAAATACTTTTCAGAGCCCCAAAACTACAACCCAGAAAAGCTTAAGCTTCTCCAAGCCCCGGAGGCCCAAGTGGTGAACCGTTTAACCTTGAACTTCCGAGGCCGGTTCGCTGCCTCTGAGACGTGTCTACCCCTAAACCCTAAACCCCAAACCCGAAACCCGAAACCCTAAACCCTAAGCCCCAAACCCTAAACCCCAAACCCCAAACCCCTAAACCCCTAAACCCCTAAACCCCAAACCCTAAGCCCTAAACCCCAGAGCTCGGATCGCCCCTTGCATCAACCCCAGATCGGGAAAAGGGACCATAATTTTGACAACCACCCACATTGGTAGAGACCCTTAGGGGGCCTTAATGCCCAGAAGGAGGACCTAAAAAGGCCTACTTAAGGAAATACAGAGGTCCCTATGATTCATGGCGAAAGCCCCGACCTGATACCTTAAACCATCCTAAACCCCAAGCCCCAAAATGAACTCAAACCAAAAACCCTAATCCCTTTTGAAACACGTTAAGCCGCAAAACCCAAGCCCTAAGCCCTAACCCCTAACCCCTAAACCCCTAAACCCCTAAACCCCTAAACCCCTAAACCCCTAAAGCCCTAAAACCCTAAACCCTAAGTTTCACTCGGGGTGTCTTCGCCATCGGCTCAGATTAGCCCTCGCAGAGTGCCCCGTGACGGCGCGACATCTCGCCAGGGCTTCGGAAGTCTCAGATCTTGCCAAGAGCTACTTCCATTAATATATAGGGGCCTTCCTAATTACCTAGACCATTTTAATGGGGGGGGTTCCTTATTATAACTATGGTATAATGGCTATAGTATGAAGGCCCTTAAAACCGCATTACCCCGAAATCATAAACCCTAAACCCTAAACCCTATGAACCCCGAAATCCTAAAGCCAACCCGAGCCCGAGCCCCGAGCAGCTCAAGAGTCGCGGAAGCCTCGACCTCTCTGTGCGATGGCTACGGCCACGATGCGCCACGGCCATCTCTGTTCGGCCTCTATGGGTTCCCTTTAAAGGGATGTATAGGGATTCAAAAAAGGGTATAGGGTTTATGAGGGTTCCATTAAGGGTACCTTTAAAAGGATCTATAGGGATTCTATAAGGGTATATGGTTTAGGGCCATCTCTGTTCGGCCTTTAAGGGTCCCTTTTAAAGGCTTGGCGTTCTTCTGGTTGGCTCTTTAGACTTTAACTTTTTGGGTTTCTATATGAACTATAATAACGAGGCGAAAAGTTTAACTTTTTGGAGGGGTTCAGAAGTCAGCCAAGAAGGCATCTATAGGGATTCTATAAGGGTATAGGGTTTAGGGCCTACTTGGAGGTTCATGGGCAGTTATAAGTGGGGTTATAAGTCCCCTATTCTGGGTTATAATTATAGTTACCCTACTTCTACCCACACTTATAACTGCCCATGAACCTCCAAGTAGGGCATGAGCTCATAAGCTTTAATGGTCCTAGACCCAGGAACTTAGATCCGAAATGTCATACATGCATGCAGGGTCTCTCTCTCTTGGTATGAACTATCGTATTCTTAGGAGTTTTTGTTATTTTTGTTCACATAAAACCCAAGAGAATGTTAAACATGTTATTCTATTGTGGTTCAAAGGGGGGTATAGTGAAGAGTCTTGTGCACAATCTGTATTGGAGTATGTGTGCCTGGTAATGCTGCCGACGTTAGGACAAGAGGCAAAAGAGGTAGCGGAGAGCAGAACTTGGTCCCTTATTTGTGCTCCCTTCTAAATTTTAAGAAAGCCCCAGACCCTAAAGCCTAAATCCCCAAACCCCTAAACTCGTAAATCCTAAAGCCCTTATAGATCCCTTACTTGAAGGTTCATGGATGGTTATAAGTGGGAATATGGGTTATAAGTATGGTTATCTTTACATATACTTATTACCCCACTTATAACTACCCATGAACCTCCAAGTAAAGGAACCCCGTCAGGAACAGTTTAAGGAACCCCCCGAAACCCTTAAACCTGCCGCGAGAGCCGAGGACGATGGCATCGTCGCCACCAGCTTCCAGTCGGGAGTTCCCGGGAGCAGGCTACTTGAAGGGGCCTTAATAGTTTCAAGATGGTTCTTTTCAGGGAGGCCTCATGAGGCCTTAATACAGAAACGGAACAAATAAGTACTGACACTATTCCCCGAGATTTCTTGCCTCATCATGCCTTCTTACTTTTGTCGTTTCTAACCCAGACCTTCCAAAATCCCTTAACCCTTAAATTATAGTAGGACCCTTAATATGATTTAAGGTATACTCCTTAATTAAGGGGTTTTGGAAGGTCTGGGAATCTCCCCCCAGGCCCCAGAACCTGGCAGCGTACGGTGTTCAGTCTTCAGGGTGCTTTGGTCTCGGGAGGAAGGGTGGAGCTCACGGAGGTTGAAGGTGTCGGTTTACTTGGAGGATCATGGGACTTAGTAAGTGTGGTTATAAGTACCTTAATTGGGGTTATAAGTCTAGTTACCCTTTTTTATAACCCTAGTTAAGTTACTAAGTCCCATGATCCTTTAAGTAGGATGCAGGCTTCGGAACTTAAAGGGCCACTGGCCGAAACTCCAGGATACGGGGTGGAGGTTTACCGTGTAGTTCGCAGTGCCTAGTGGTTCTGCTTGTAGAAGGCGTCTGCTTGGTTCGGAGCCTGAGTTGTGGGAAGCCTGTGCTGTGGGTAGGTGCAGACATGCCCAACGCAAGGTATGCAGGGTACACACTCTGCAGTACATGAGACGAATTTAGACTTTCAGTTCCCTCCGAGGGTTTTGCACCTTTCCGGCCACCCCACACCTACCCATGCACCCCGGGCCCTGCTGAAGCCTGAGCCTTCAACACTAAGCCTCTACTGCCCCAAGCCCCGATGTCTGGATCAAGAGGCAGCATCGCCGGAAGGGCTGTGCTGAATGTTTGCCCGGACGGCCACCTGCTGATCAACAAGGCGGGCAAATAGCATTGGTTTTGATTGTTGTCACGGATCTTGTCGACACTGCTGCTTTAACCGCGAACGACCCCCTAAAACTCGCTTGGAAGCAGCCTTATGTGCAATAAAAGTACGCAGGAAACGGCGAGAGCCATGTGACAGAAGACTTGCATCACTGCTGGTGTGAGTAGAATTCGAGTCAGTATGCCGAGCAAGAGTCGTCAGTCATTCTGACCGCTGCTTTCATACATGTAGCCGCACTTCTGTTGTAAGACTAGCAGGTACTGGTGCGACTACTATCCACGGCACCGTAACGCACTCGCCTTGCTCACACCCTCTAAACCCCAAGTCCTTCAAACGTGATGCAAGATTGTAAATCGACAGGCCCACATGTCAGCACAAGTTCAACTTAAACCTAAACCCGAGACCCGAAGCCTTAACCCCACGTAAACCTTTTAGAGGCTAGGATGCCCAGTAGTACCCTTATTCCCTTTTTGTAGTCCTAGGTTCCTGATAAAGTTACCCAATACCAAAAAGAGAGGCCTTTTTATTCTTAGGTTACTGGGTATCCTAGGACAGTGCTGCTTCATTTACCATGAGCCGAGCCCGAGATCGACGCCCGAATCTTTCTGGAGACCCTACGCCCAAAAGCCCGAACCCTAAATCCGAATAAAGTCCATAAAATCCGTATGATATGGTCTAAGAGTTATAAGGGTTATAAGGGTTATAAGGGTTATAAGTGGGTTATAGGGGTTATAAGGGTTATAAGGGTTATGAGGGTTGTAACCCTAAGCCCCTAAACACCTATACCCTAAACCCTAAACCCCTAGACCCCTAAACGCCAAACCCTAATCCCTAAACCCTTGAACCGGGCCTCCGAGGTGGTAACAGGAGGCCTCTTTGGCCTGAACTTTAAGCACTGCGTGCGCTGCAACGAGCATCTGAAGACCGCCGGGAGCCGAGGAAGAGATGTGTGTTGACCTTTTTTCGGGGCTCCTTCAAGGGTCGCCGTAGGAGTTCTCTACAGGGGTTTTAGGTTCGATCGAGTTTTTAGGATGAAGGGTTTTATTTTTAGGGATTGAGAGCTTGGGCCCTTCGGGCCTTCGGGCTTTAGGACTTTCAGGGCTTTGAGTTGAACCTGAATCTGCAAATCTTCAACAGTCGCAGCTTCGATTCGATTATGGAACACAAGTAGACCCGCAGATCTTCAGCGGAGGATGCTCGAGCCGTCTCTTCTAGGTTTTATAGATCTGTTTTCCCGAAAGACAGTTCAGGGTCCTTGACATCCATCAGTAAATCAGGAGTTCCTAATCAATGTGAAACCCCCGGACTTAAACAAACTGTCCTAGAAGGGCATCAAGTTGACCAAGCAGAGGTTTACATACTTCGCATCGAGTCCTGCACGAAGAGCTTACCTTCGCTGGGTTTCGTGTGTCTGGATGAAGCCTTGCAAGTTTCGGGACCAGATCTCACACTTCAGGAGGATACATTCCGATTCATGTCAAGGTAGCCTAAGTTAGAAGAACAGGGGTTCTTGGACAGGAGGACCCCTAGAAGCCTTGAATCCCCAAACGCGTCCAATGAACATGTCCCTGTAGTATAGAAGCCCTGTGCAAGCCCGACCAGGCCTTATAGAGCCTTTTCGGAACCCTTATCAGAAACTTTATAGAGCCCCCGTAGAATGGAACCTCATAGAACACTTATGAAAGCTCAGTGCGATGTGCCACTAAGGGCAAGAGCCGCCACAGCTGCAAGCTATGCGGCTTCCATCTATGCGACACGCGACTTGACAGAAATTCGGCCTAAACCCTAAGCCTACGGTTTCAAAACCTCAACCCGAAACCGAATGTTTCAAAACCTACACCTTAAACCTCCCCTCAAGCCCAGAAGCCGAATGGCCAGCGGAAAAAACCCAACTGTGAATCCATATGCCCGAAACTTTCCGACGTTGTCTTGCCACACCCTAAAGCCCGACGCGCCGAGGTTGACAGCAACCCATAGAACCTAAACCTACAACACGATATTTCCCCAACCCGGAACCCCTAACCTCTAATCCCAAAACCCTAAACTCCAAAGCCTTAGACTCTAAATCCCGAATCCTAAGTCCTAAGCCTTAATTCCCAGACCCTTAAACCCTAAATCCTAAACCCTAAATCCAAAGCTTAACGCTCCCGAGCCTCTTCCTGACAGGTGCTGGTCGCTCTGGATGAACCGAGAGGCCCCTCCAAGGACCCTGGGTTTGGGATTTAGGGGCCTTTAAAGGGTACTATAAGGTCCCCTTAACGGATCATAAAGTTCCTTTAAAGGGGGATTACGAGGTTGCCTTAAGGGATCTATAGGGTTCAGGGTTTGGAAAGGGATCTAGAAGGATTCTATAAGGGTTACTACAAGCATTTGGGATTCAGGGTTTGGGATTTTGGATTTAGGGTTTTGGATTTATGGATTTGGGCTTGGGGGGTGTTGCTCCAGGGGGTACTGTAGGGGCCTTCATAGCTGGAATGGCTTTTGTTGGGTGTATCGATCCCTAGAATTACACACATTGGGGTTTCATAAGGATGTTAAAGAGGCCTGTCAGGTCTTCATAAGGGCCCTTAGAGGGTTCGATCTTCTGCATTCTGGGATCTGAGGACGTACAGAGGGTATAGTCTACATTCCTTCCGACATCTGTTTCACATTTGGTCTTGAAAGCTTGGAAATCAGGCTGAGGAGACCCTAAACCCCCAAAGCCTAAACCCTAAAACAAAAACCCTAAAGGATATAACCCCTAAGCCTCTAATCTCCAAATCCTGAACCTTCATCTTCGGCACCAGGATACCTCCGAGGTGCCCCGGGGAATCCACTAGAGCCAATGCTCCCCTCGGCCCGAGGTTGAAGATTGGAATCGGAATCTTACAAGACCACAGAATGTCTAAACCACTAAACCCTACAACTCCAAAGCCTGCACAGAACGTCTAAACCACTGAACCCTACAACTCCAAACCCTGCACCCTTAAATCCCTAAACCATAAACCCCTGAAGCTGCAAGCCCCAAAGGCACGAGGATAGACTGCTCTAGAGACCCAAAGAAGTCCTGAAGGTTTAGAATTTTGTGTTTAGGGCTTTGGGTTTACTCCGAAACCTGATCGCCGTTTCTGTTTTCTTGCAACAACTCTTAGTAACCCACTTGGGGCATCGGGGGGCTTAGTAAGTTGGTTTTAGCACTTATATCACCTATTAGTTAGTTATAGCTTCTTACCTACTGACCCCCCTCTTGATCCTGCGACTACCGAGACTTAAAGCCTTCCACCAAATTGGACAGCAGTGTTTTGGGGTCTGTAAGATACGGCTTAGGGTCAAGACCTGCGCGGTTTACGAAAAGACGAAGTCCCAAACTCCATGCCCAACACCCCCAACTCCCGGGCTTTCGATGGCTTTCGGTTTTGGGGGCGCAAGCGCTTTGGGGTTTAGGGTTTGACGGTTCGAGGGGTTTAGGGTTTAGGGTTTTTCGTTGTTTATCAGCTGGCGTGCCAGGACTCTCCTGACAAGTGCCTCTTCGTACAGCGCCACTCCAAGCACTCGCTCGCCGGCCACGAGGAGCTCGGACAGTACTTTGAGCGGCTTTCCTGTTTTCGTTGCTTTAGTTTCTGGGTATGGTTGTTAACAGGGTCCAGGGTTGTCTGGTTGTAAATGTGTGTGTGTGTGCGCGTTTTTTGTGTGTCTGAGGATATTCTCCGGGCGTTATCTTCTTAGTTATTGCTTTCTATAGGCTTGGTACTCGGGTCTTAACTCCAGGAATAAGGTTTAAAAGCATTTGGCCGAGACTATTGAAGATCGAAGTAATCCTTGACCCTGGAAATCCCGAGCTCCAACCAGAAGCCGCACTTTTCAACATAATACCGAACCCCAACTGCCACTTGCTTCAATCCGACGCAGGCACAGCAGCAGCACCTGCAGCATAGCGCCGCCGCCGAAGCCCATCATGACACCCGCCTGCCCGGGACTTGGGCCTCGTGTCTGTCCGATATTCCCGTAGTAGTGGTGTACTGGTGGCAGGAGGAGAGGAGGAGCAGTAGTAGTAGCAGTAGCAGCAGCAGCAGCAGCAGCAGCGGTAGTAGTAATAGTAGCAGTGCCACTCGGTCCAGGAATTCAGAATGCTACCTACCATTTGGCATTCAAAGAATCAGGATGTAAGGGTTTAGCAAAAGGACTCATATAATTAGCCTAGTGCTATTCCTTTTGGCTTCCGTGAGCATGGTGATTTTCTTACCCCAACCCCTCAGTCTAAAGATTACCGTTTTTCAGTAATCCCCAGAATTCAATAGAACGAGCTACCGGATAAGGATCCAGCGTTGCATCGACTTCGATGGTTCACCTTCGTGCGCGTCCTTGCACAATATAAGGAATTGTGGGCAGGTGTGGTCCGATTCATCTAGTCAAAGGGGCAAAGGAGGGACCCTTAATGGGGACCCTTAGCCTATAATGGGCTGTATAATAGCTATACTAAGGGTATATATATATATATATATATATATATATATATATATACCTAGGGGTCCTTATTAAGGGTCCCTCCTTTTCCCCTTTGATCTAGGCGTGCCACCTCAACATAATCCTAGGCAGCTTGTAAAAACACCTGCTGTAGCCACGTGTACCTGAGACCTGTGACGCTGAGCCCTCAGTCCTCTTTATCAGTAAGCCGTCACTTTTGCCTTTAGGATCCCTCAGCCTGTGCAGAAAGAGCCCCACATGCTGAATATGGGTCTCGGAATAATTAGTCATAGCAGGCGTAGTAGTACAACGCTCCTTCATATCCCGATATCGTTAGACTATCTAAGACCCCACACCCTGCTCTAAGTATTGAGGCCCCCATACTTCGGCCCTCCAGGCAAATACGGCGCCAGCTGCTACCAAAAGAGTGCATGGCACCTCCAACAGTTTGCTCATCCTGGGGTGCCCCGTCGTCAACCTCGGTTTTGGGTTTGGGGTGTTGTGCATAAGGGTTCTTGTCTTTGGGGTTTGGGGTTCAAGGGATGCAGTGTTTCGGGTTGTTTTAGGGGTTTCGGTTTAGGGTTTAGGGTTTCATGGCTTTCGGCGAAGCTTTGCAGTGACTTCTTCAAACCTTCAGGCAGCGGGTGCAAGAGCGAAGAGCTGATCCCAGCTTGGTTTCGTGTCTTCGTTCGACCCTGGATCCGAGTCCTTGATGTGCGAGCCGTTGTTATCATTATGAGGAATAGAGTTATTATTACTATGATTACTATAGGGCTCAGAACACCCAGGGAAGGGATAGCTGACGCCCCAAGCGCTGAAGCGCGATTCTCTGCCAACAGTGCAGCGAGATAGGTCTGAGCCATCGGAAAACACCCGTCAAGCCCCTGTTGGCACCGGCACTTACGTGCTCGCCGCCGACGTGCTAAACTTCGTTGTCGCAAGGCCGCCTCCTTGCAGGCCTGTCCTTTGCGAAAGGACTTAGCCCTCCTGGCGAGTCACCACGGGCATACCGTGTCGATGGGTGGCAAGCAACACTGGAAGGAGCAGGGATGGCGAAGCAAGGACAAGCACCGGAGTGGCGGAGGCTACGACGAAGGGCGCGATGGGGGTCCTGGATGGGACTACTGGCCTGGATCCTATGCGACCAAGAACTCGCCACGGAATGGCAGATTGCAGTTTCCTGCCTACGACCATCGAAAGCCGTCGGGTCGCACGTGGCAGGAAGCGGAGGACGATGCCACCCCGCTTACTTTCGCCAACCTCTTGCAGCAAAAGCTGAACGCCACACGCAAAGCCGAGCAGAGGATGATAGCGGTGGAAGCCTCTATCAGGGACCGGAAGCAACAGTGGCAAGAGTGGGAAGCGGCGATGAAGAAGTCTTTCGTGACGGAGTTTGGGCGATACCAGAACGAGCTCAAGAGACTCGATGGGGTCGCCAAGCAGGCTGCAGACCAGCAGGAGCAAGCTCGAGTGGACCTGGTTGCAGTGGCGCATGGATACCAGCAGCCACCTGGTGTGGACCCCGGGGAGCAGGCTTGGGCTGCCTCTCTCAACAACTGGCGGACGGAGGGTACGGACATGGACTCGGAGGCGTTGCTGCAGAGAGCTCTTGCCTCTCAGATGGCGCGATTGCGGGCTCCTTCCTCTGTTCCGAGGCCCAGCCCAACATCGGCTCCTATGGCTGTGGATGGTGGTGCACTGCCGACGAACGATGGGGTGGACTGGTTCGACATCCAAGCTGCACCGGAGCGACCTGGCTATGTCCCGGGCCCTACAGAGGTTCCTCCCGGGCTTCACGTTTCTGGCCCAGCAAATCCTGCTACAGATCCGTACATGGCCTCTCCCCGGAATGCAGTGGGACCGGGCATGCCGGTTACGGCCTCCTCCCCTGGCGAGAGAGCTCGTCGGGAGCTTGCGAGCCAGCACCGGAGCAGTCCGTATCAGCGCGAGCGTACGGCGGAGTGGTTCCGTTACGTCCCTCTGTGCGAACCGGACCACCTCCACCGCCGGCGGGCTCTGCATTGAAGCCCTTTGGTGGAGGGTCGAGGATGGGCACGCTTCGGACGGGCCAAAAGGCATCTGTGTTCGAGGAAGACGACAGCGACGACGATCATGCTTGCGCCGGGCCTTTCGTCTGGAGATGCAGGCTGAGTGGTTTTGACGGACCTCGAGTGTTTTTGCGGCTAGATCGCTCCGGGCATTCCCTGGTGGGGCCCCGGTTCCCCGTCGGGTCGAGTGGGTTGGGGGATCGGTTTGCAACAGCACATCGTGTTTCTGTCTGGCTCCCGTGGCTACGGCTAGATGTACAGATTGAGTGCCTGGCTGTACAGAGTAGTAGGGTTCTCAATCATCGGACTCCCTTCATGTGTGGCTTCTCTCGTCTCGCTGGGGGGTTGGAGCTCGGAGCTGTCTGGATTTGTCAGCTTCCTGAGTCTCCTGCCCCTCTTGTCTCCTCGCGGGCTCTCTCCTCCCACTGGGCTTGTGGGGTGGGGAGGGCTCCTCCGCCCCGGTTTCTGCCATCATGTATGAGGCGACACAAGTTTGATGTTCCGCTTGGCGCCAGTTTCAAGGGCTGCCTTCGGCTTTGGTTTTCCGTGTGCTGTGTTCGCAGTG
Organism: Symbiodinium sp. CCMP2592; assembly: GCA_905221615.1. Classification (NCBI taxonomy): domain Eukaryota; class Dinophyceae; order Suessiales; family Symbiodiniaceae; genus Symbiodinium; species Symbiodinium sp. CCMP2592. The sequence goes on from CAJNDT010002513.1 coordinate 44,318, forward strand.
GTGATGGCTTCTCTGTTTTGGTTCCCTTCGCCCTCGTTTTGTTGCTTCTGTGGGTGTTTGGGCGATATCTTTTGTCGGCCCTCCTCAGGCATTCTGGCAATACTGCCGGTTGTTCTTTGTGTGATTGGGTTTGCTGTTTCCAACGGGTGGTTGAGCAAGCCTTTTTGGATCTTCTCTCTCTGGAGGGCCAGGGAGTCTGTGATGGATGCTTTTGGAGGCGACTTTGGTCGATGCTCATCTGGTTGTGGGTCTTTGATTTTGCGGCTCTCTGTCTTCCGATGTTGAGTACTGCTGACTCGATTTGTATCCAGCAAACTATGAGGGGCTGTGTTTGGGGTGTACAGCTCTTGCCTGGGTTGCTGTCGCTTTGGGTCTTCCTCCTGTATGCGAATGGGAAGAGGCTCCAATCCACCGGTGTCTGCCATGCATCACCTTCCTTTTCGGGAGCGCTGCTCTGTTTTGGCAGTCTGGGCTCCAGCCGTGGTCCGTGCACTTGGGACACTGTTGACAAAAGGCACCGTTGGCGTTCTCGCGCAGTCTTCGCTAAAACCCAGGCTCCGGCTTGGCCCTTTTCGATTTTCTGCGCATGGATGTTGGCGCTCTTGTCAATTCCTGGTGTTGAGGGAGTGTACATGCCGGGAGGGCTGCGTATGAGCCTAATGTCAATGTCCCTTCTCACTCCTGGTGGCTTTTCGATGGAGGTTGAGGAGACTTATGAGAGTATTACAGGAATCGATCCTGCAGCTTTCGCGTTTCCAGTTTCGACTGCGGCTGCCTCCTCGTCTTCTCTGGAGGTCCCTACCCTCCCTTTTGAGGTACCGGGACTTGAAGAGAATGTCGAGGCTGCCGATGTCCCCTGGCCGACTTTGGAGCAACAAGGGGGACACAATGGTGTTGTGCTCGATGATGAAGGGGTTTTTCGACTTCCACTAGGGTTTGGGCAAAGTCTGCCTAGTCCCGACAATGAGTGGCTTGGCACGATTGTGTATGCCCCGCACTACCAGGCCACCCATTGGGCCTTTCATAACCCACGTGCAGGGGGCTTGAATGCCTTCTTGGAACGGGTTTTGGCGCTGCAGCATGCTCTGTACGATGGTGCATTCAGCCGAGCTGTCCCTGTTACGCCTCAACGATACGGTAATTATGCGGAAGTTTTGGTCTTTGCGCCAGTGCTGCTCCAGCTTGGCGAATTTGGGCACTCTCCGGTCATGCTGGATCTTACCAGGATTGGAGGTGATTACTTTCCAACGGTGCTGCCAAATGGGATTGGCCTGGAGGACCTTGAAGCTTTCATTTTGCGTCACACGAGTGCTGCCTTGGATTCCTTTCAGCTCCTTGTCGGTGCTGATCGGCGTCCTTGTTTGCATGGGGTGCCGATTCGTTTGTCACCAGGGGATGTCGTGCTTGGCCTACCTCCGAATGCTCCCTCTCCTGTTTCGACTTGCATGGAGCAGCTCTTCGAGGTCACTACTGTGTGGGGTTCGATCCATCACATCCCGAGGAACCTCCTCACTCCAGGTCTTTGTTTGTACTTTGAGGGACTTCGGTATGTCATGCATAGGCTTTACATGTATGGCCGCACTGTGCGTGAGGCGGTCGAGGAGATCGTGCAGCTGGCTGGATCCCAAATCACTACGCATGTGTCTTACTCTCTGCGTAACCTGGATGTCCAGGGTTCCGCCTGTAGCGGAATCGTCCAGGCGGTCAGACTCCCTCGGTATCGTGTCGATGATAGAGGCATTTGCCAGCGTCGGGATGTGTTTGTCATCTGTGACTTGCGGCCCCTCGGGGTTAGGCCTCTGTCGTGGCACTCACACGCTTTGAGCGTTCTCGTGCCGAGTGTTCTTGCTCTGGCGCAAGTTGTGATCCCTGCGGGATATGCCCTGACGGTGCATGGTGGGACGCGTTTAGGCGAGGACATTTTGATCATGGGGAGCACGACCCTGACATTTTTTGCCATGCCTGCCGGTGGTGTGTCTATTGATGGGGCGCCCGGTGGACCTGACCCTCCTGACGGTCCGGATGATCGTCCTGGCTCTCCGCCAGGAGACGACGACATGCACGATGACTCTGCCGGAGAGGATGACACCCATGATGTGTCTGATGATGAAGCTGGGAGCCCGATAGATCCGGCTGTCTGCGGAGGTTCTACCTCACCTCCCCCGAGCCCGGATGCCACTTTTCGTGGACCTCGCGGTGAAGCTTCCAGGTCTCTTGGGTAAACAGGTTGGTCTTCAGCCTTCGAGCCTTCCGCGTGCAGAGCTGCAACAGGGGGTTGATTTGTTCAGTTTCGGGCACCCCCTCTGGCCTGCTACTTCTTGGGAGTCTCAGTTGTCTTGTGTTTCCTTGGACCGCCTGGTTTGGCTCTCTGTGCAGCAGTTCTTTGTCGGGCCTTCTCAGCCGTGTGCATGCCTCGGTTGGTGGCGTGAGGATTGGACACCCAGCTTTCCTTATCAGCCTTATCTGCCGCCTGGACGTTTTCGGACGTGTAAAGGTCCTGATCAGTCAGGGGTACAATACTCAGCCGATGCAGGGGGTGAGCCGCTGCGCGCGGTGGATAACTCGCATGCGCCTGGGTGGCCACGCGCGCCGGTTCACCTTGAGCTGCCAGACTTTTTTGTTCACCGTCCGCCGGGAGCGCCTGATGCAGAGGACGACTTCCCTTTCGATGCCACCTTCTTTGTTTTTGTTCCCCGGCATAGGGCTGAGCGCGTCGAGATTCAAATTCAAGTTCCCTTTGATGTGGAGGTAGCGCTTGCAGATGTCCAGGATGCGCGACATCCCTCTTACCAGGATCGCTTTCCAGTCTTGACGCCTGTTGACCCACAGCCTAGTCAGGCATACGCTACCCTGCTGGCCCTTCCTGATTGGGTTGATGACATTCCCGTAGTCTTGTGTGACTGCCGACTTTTTAGCGGGGCTATGTTTGCGACTGTGGTGTCACCGCTTATGCGACGGGAAGATCTCCTGGTAGTTGCCGGTATAGGCAGTGGTGCCCAAGCCCATGTCTACGTCAGCCACTTTGCCTGGGCTTTGGCTCCGGGTCAGGTCGTTCAGATGCGCACTGGTCACTATTTTGCGATAGTGCCACTAGGAGGGCAGCACGTGCACGGACCCGACCTTGGTGTCATGTTAGGCAGTTCCTTCGGATGGGAAACTGAAATTCCAGTGCCGGAACTGGAGGGGCTTGACTTTTGGGTTCTTCACGACCTAGGGGACATGTGTTTTCCTGTGCCAGAACACCCGGATGTTCGCTTGCGACAGGCTCTTGCCCAGGAGTTCTCTTGTGAGCCGAATGCCCTCACAATTCGCAGCGCTGTTCCTAGGCTCAACGACCAATGCGACCTAGGCCGCTGGCGCTGTGCGGTTCTTATCGCGACTCTTTTGGTTGTCAGGCCTACTCAGCGCCCCTCGGTTCAACCCTTGGTTGTGCTGGACCTTCGACCTTTGCTTCGCGGGATTGAGTGGATGATTCATGACGGCAATCGCATTCCTATGCAGTCTTTGGAGGATCGTTTCCAGATTGGATGCCCTCATGGATATGTTGTCTCGATTCGCGGTGGACATGTCGAAACGATTCATGGGCAGCCTTACGTTGTTGTGCTCGATGGTCAGGTCTTGCTCGTTGAGTTCGTGGAAGATCTTCTGGAGGATCCCCCTCTCAATGGCGAAGATGACGAGCCGATCGATGACCGACACGGTGATGATGATGAGTCTCATGATCAGATGGATCATGATCGCAGTCGCTCCCCTAGGGGGCTGCCCTTGCCGATCAGGAATACTTTCCTCCTTGGCATGCCGTTGATGAGAGGCCTCACCCGGTGAACGAGGATTGAGGCCCTACAACTTCTTGGCTTGCATGCTCTTGCCACCTCTGGCGATGCGGTCGGGGAGGCGTGGATTTATGCTCCATCCTGTCCCCTTGCCTTGTCTATGTGGCTCTTCTGTTATGCTCTGGTGATCGATGCATGTGGATTCGCGCTTTTCCTAATGACGCTCTTCTTGTGAACAAGCGCGAGGACACCTCTGTGTCTCCTAGAGAAGTTGCTCCTGTGGAGGCCAACAGGCCTCCCTTGAATGCTTCGCCTTCGATGCCGAAGGGTCTTCGATTTGCCTTCTTTGCCTGGCTGCTCTCAGGGACTGGTGCTTCCATGCAGATACCTCCCCCTCCTGCCGGGGGGGGTATGCAGCAGGCTTTTCGGTCGGGTAAGGATGCCTTACCCTCTTGGGGTGTGACAGGCCGTTTGCCTCTGATCATACCTGGGCATGAGGGACCCTGCCGTTGGTCAGAGAGCAACTTAAGCAGGGATACGCGTATGGCCGGGATAGGGCGTATGTTTTGGGCCGTTTTACATGATCATCAAAAATTGCACATTCGTGAGTTTAAACCCCCACCTTTGAGATCATGACAGTTGAGTGTGGTTTACTTGTCGGTGGTGTTTGTGCGTATTCAAGTCTGAAGCTTCTAAGCTACACGAAAAAGCAAGCACATTAAGCAAACACCCGCTTGGACAGCGGTTTGATGTTAATGGATTTGTGTGGAAAATAGTAGTATGAATTTGTGGATTGGGTAACAGGCCGAAAATAAGCACAGAATTTGACTACCAGATGTTGCCTGGGGTGTATTTCTTCAGCTGTTTTGAGAGGCCACCCGCAGTTCAACCCGATGAGACTTACCCGTTGTGCATCCCCCGTCGTTCTGCAACGGTGGACATTATTTGCATCGCCGATGCCACGCTCTTCGCTGGACTAGGTGCCTTCCGCCCTCCAACTTGCTCTGCTCATGACATGATTGTTGCTGATGTGACGTGTGTGCATGCGAGCATGGTTGAAGCTGAATGATGAGCATCGGACCAGACTCAGAACCTAGTTCTAGAGCATGAGCACAGCTTCTATTACCCTCAGTCACAGCAACACTGCAGACGACTTGCAGGGGCACTGTCACTCGGACAGACGTCTTTCATTCACACAGCATATATACTGGACCTTAACACGTATAGCATGCGCATCAAGATGTCATTCAGAACATGTAGCGTCCCTGTCGAGGTCCTAGGGAAGTGTATACACTACTTAGTTCCCCTCAGGTCTCTTACACATTATCCTCGCCGTTCTTTAGTACTTTTTTTGCAGCCATGGCTTTTTCAATGCGAGGCCAACTCCCTTCGCTCCCAATTCGACTTTGCAGCCTTGCCCGACGGGCAACATGGGGAGCTACTCGGGGGACGTTCGCGTCTCGACGGATGCGAGGTTTTGCCTGTCGGCTCCGACAAGCAATGCCCGAAGCCGTACTCCTGTTTCTTGCCTGATATATCAGATAGTACAGTGACGCGATGTGTGCACTTCTGACTGCACGATGTGTGTTTCTACGCAGGCCCGGCCAGCACGAATTCTCACACGTTGGGCAGCAATGGCGTCGTCGGCCAGGCACCTCACAAAAATATCGACGAGAAGACATACATGTGTTGGGACATCGACTTTCGAGGGCTGGGCCTGACGGACATGGAGAAAAACACCACTTGCCCACGAGGTACCACAATTGCAATCCAGTGTCGTTGCACCGATGCAGCGCGGAGTAGATAAGTGGCCTGTAACGTAACTCATGTTATTGATTGTTGCTAAAGGTTCCCGGACGGTCAGCTACAAGGTTCTCCAGCCCTTGTCAATCAAAATCATTATCCAGTGCGGAACACGCTGCTCCTTGTCCTCGCAGTTCTGTCGTTTGTATTGGAGTTCAATTTCGACAACATGCGGCTGACCATTAACCTCTACGTACTGCAGCTGTGTTGCATATGCTCCATTCGCCCTGACTGACTGGTGGTTCCTCTTTAAAAATCTGCTGAGCCAAGCGGGGCAAACGCAGCGCCGCCGGACTGTCCGCCCTCGCGACGGGGAACGCCATCTTTCTGCCGACATTCAACCGCCCCAATATGTGGGACATGAAGTGGTACCATTGTTTTGTCGCCGCCGGACCTCGGCCCGTCGCATAAACTGCCGGAGTACATCGAGATGGCGAAGTACGCCTTCAAGGGCTGGTGTAGCAGGGAACTCCCGTGGCATGGTGACCGTCCAGTCCGGTTTGCTGGAGGCGGACAAGCAGGAGTGCGACAGGGCGCATGAGGCGGACATGAAGGCGCCGGACCCAGATGACAACCAGGCCGACACCGACTCGGAGACTGTGAGGGAGGAGATGGCGAACGTTGGACTTTGGGCCGAGGTTGAGTCGGACGAAGGACAGCAGCAGGACCAAATGCAGGACGACGAGGAGTTTGAAGATGCGGAGACGAGGATCACCTTGCGCCGGTCGATGCAGCATTCCCGGAGCACTTCGAGCAGGAAGACACGCCGGACACTGCGCGACCGGTTGATTCGCTGGAACTGCCTGGGATCGTCGACGATGGTTTCGTCGTCATTGCGGAGGAGGACTACACGGCCGTGGACACAGTGTTTCCATTCCAAGCAGGTTCCCTGGACGTGAAGGAGGTGACACAGCGATGGACCCGCAGGATGATTCTTAAAATTGCACAAGCCGGACAGTGAGCGAGAATCGCAAAGAATCCAGCCCCAAGATGTAGCGCTGCCTGATGGAGGCTTTGTCAGGTGCGAACACTCGTCGGACAACGCCCATTCCTACTGGACACGCTTAATGTCAAGCACACTATGAAGCTGAGGAAGCATTCGGGCTTAAGGTTTAGCTTTGAGGTTTGGGTTTTAGGGGTTTAAGGTTTGAGTTTAGTAACTAATCAACGTTCCCGTGCTGTTGAAGGGGTGCCGCCGGGTGTCGTCGATCGTCTGTGGGCTTCCGAGAGAAAATGGCGAGTTCATGTCATTCTACACGCAGGGCACTCATCTGCACGATGCATGGACACGTATGCATCCTGGAGGAGACCCCCACGGAGGACGAGCAAAAGATCAAGAAGCACGCTTCTATGGACGCACACAGGCTAGCACGCATGGAGCGATACGCCTATGTCACGCAGGGCAAGTCAGATTTCCAGTCGACGGACATTTTGTGCGTGGTGGCAGATGCAGTGCACGTGGGAAGTGACGATTGGCTGAACATCATGGTGTACAACCACACGACGGACAAAGTTTGGGTGCGCCCGCCGCAGGCGGGCTTTTTTTGGCAAGCAACAGCATATTTCTGAGGCGTTTTAGGCAAGAGGCGAGGTACGTCAGAGCCTTGCTTAAGTTGACCGTTTTGGGTGCCATTTTCGTAGCTTTTGGGTCCGACCAAAATCGTTTTTCCGAGGCGAGGTACGCGTATCCCCGCTCAGGCTCGGTATGGGGCGGAGTCTTTGTATTGTATTTTATATAAAGATAGGTACGCGTATCCCCGCTCACCCCTGGGTTTCGGGATTGGCCTGATAAAGGCTCCCAGGCGCCCTTCTACTGTTGAGTAGGTACGCACAGCCTTGCTTAAGTTGACCGGGGCCGGGGCCCGTAGCGAGGAGCGCATTTTGGGCGCATTTTGGGCGCGTTTGGGCCCCCAAAAAGGTACGCCAGATCCCCGCTTAAGTTGGCCGGGCGGTCCCCTCAAAATGGGTCCCTGGGTAGTTATATGCAAGCATCATTTGTTTAGCACGCTGTTCCTAAACCCTAAACCCCTAAGCCGTAAGCAGTAGTTTTTAGAACCTCAACCTTCTGATGGTCTGACGAATGAGACAGCGACTGTCATTGCAGAAGCTACAAATCTTGGAGGAGACCCCCACTGACTCCACTCGGATCGGTCGGCAGGGCTTTGTTGCCAAGGTTTTTGGTTCTGTGATCCGTTCTCGTGATTGGAATGAATATTGAAATTCGATGGACGTCGCAGGTCAGGGTATTGTAATACGTATACCTATATTGACCCTGGTCTGACGTATTAAAAAAGTTAAAATCTTTAGAAAATAGTTGCGTTTGGTCATGCCTGACAGCGCATACTCTGAGACTGCATCGACGATAATTCGTGCACATAAGCAAGTAAATTTTGACGAGGCTTTGATACTTGCATTTACCTTGAAAGGTTTGTCGTGCTACTTTGTTCTGTCTGAGCTATGTATCGTCCAGGCTCATGGCTCATTTGTGTTAGTCACTGCTTGATTTCCTGGCAGTGAGCTTACAACAATAAGTTCTCGAAGATATTTGTGGTGTCCCTCTGTAGTCGCTTTTAGTGGTTGCGAGCTGGGATAAGTATGTGCCGTCAATTTTTGTGGGTCAGTATAGAAGCTATAGTCCCATAGCCGGTCTTCTTGCCTTAGTTCTAGTCGCCGCATTCTCTCAGTTCTGCGTTGGTTGGCTCACTTATCTTGCGAGTGGTTTCGGATTGCTCTGCGGTTGCTGCAGTGACTACCTTCTGAACACGATTTTATTGGCGAGTGAAATCAATGGATGTATATGTGTTGCTTCTATTGTTCTGATGTTTTGGGCCCTGTGGTTTGCAGGTTGTTTTGGTTACACAGGTGTGACATGGCTGTGTGTGGCCCTGCCTGAAATACCCTTGAAATGCGCTCGCTCTGTGCTTACGCTGCACTTGCTGCGCGCTTGCTCTGCGTCGCTTAAAACTGGTGCAGATCCTCCTGATATGCATGAGTTGTGCGGTTCATTGCACTGCATCCGCAATTCGCCCTTCGCTTGTGTGGCTTGTTTCTTGTAATAGGCTGCAACTGCGCTAGAAACGCACTTGATCTGCGTTCGGTCTGTGGTTTCTCTGAATTCATGCATGCAATCATCCTTACCGCACAATCTGCCTGAACATTGGAATGTGCATCAATTGCTTTCAAAGGCACTTGTGAGCAAGTGCAGCGCGCATGAAATGCGCCTCAAAGACAGCTGAGGTGCACTTGAGACGTGCTTGAAACTCGCTTGATCTGTGATCGTTCTTTGGTTTATAAGAAGCCCCTGCAAACCTCGATCATTGCCATTGAAATCCGCATGTAAAGCGCTTGCAACGCGCTTCATCTGTATTTGCTTTTGGCTCCGTTTTTAAACGATGGGAACCCTCCTTACCATTGAAATGCGCTTGAGATGCGCTTGAAACGCGCTTGATCTGTGATTGCTCTTTGGTTTCGTTGAAGCCCCTGCAATCCTCACTATCATTGAAATGCGCTTGAAACGCGCTTGAAACGCGCTTGATCTGTGTTTGGTTTTGGCTCCGTTTTAAACGGTGGGAACCCTCCTTACCATTGAACTGCGCTTGAAACGCGCTTGATCTGTGATTGCTCTTTTGTTTCTTTGAAGCCCCTGTAATCCTCATTATCATTGAAATGCGCTTGAAACGCGCTTGGAACGCGCTTGATCTGTGTTTGGCTTTGGCTTCGTTCGTTACTATGGAATCCTGGTTACCATGGCAATGTGCTTGAGACGAGCTTGATCTGTGATTGCTCTTTGGTTTCTTTGAAGCGCCTGCAATCCTCATTATCATTGAAATGCGCTTGAAATGCGCTTGAAACGCGCTTGATCTGTGTTTGCTTTTGGCTCCGTTTGAAACTCCTTACCATTGAAATGCGCTTGAAATGCGCTTGAAGCGCGCTTGATCTGTGTTTGCTCTTTGGTTTCGTTGAAGCCCCTGCAATCCTCATGATCATTGGAATGCGCTTGAAATGCGCTTGATCTGTGTTTGGTTTTGGCTCCGTTTTAAACGATGGGAACCCTCCTTACCATTGAAATGCGCTTGAAATGCGCTTGAAACGCGCTTGATCTGTGATTGCTCTTTGGTTTCGTTGAAGCCCCTGCAATCCTCATTATCATTGAAATGCGCTTGAAATGCGCTTGAAACGCGCTTGATCTGTATTTGCTTTTGGCTTCGTTTTAACCTATTTGGAATCCTCCTTACCGTTGAACTGTGCTTGAAACACGCTGGAAACTCGCTTGATCTGTGATTGCTCTTCGGTGTCTTTGCAAGCTCTTGTAATCATCATTTCCATTGAAATGCGCTTGAATCGCCCCTGAAACGCGCTTCGGTCTGTGGTCTCCCCACAACCCCTCTTATGAGCAAACCCCTTGATAGAGAAGCACAGACATCGTGCACATATGTGCACATGAGAGACGTCTGGTTCGGTTTACCCGCGCCAAACCTACGGACATAGGTCAGTTTAACCCAAAAAGTCACAAGCCAAGCCCTCAACTTCAAGCCCTTTATGCAGCATGGAAGCAAAGATCTTGCATTGGCCAGCACTGCAACACAATCCAACTTCGCATGGAACAGCTTGGAAAAGCTGGGCCTCCAAAACATGACACATGACTTGGATTTGAGGGATTGTGAAGCAGAAACGTTTGATCCGTGGTTCCTAATTTCGATGTTACTTTCGCGACGGATGTTGAAAAATAGCCAGCTCCGCAATCTTCACACATGACCTCTGCCAAAATCAGACCCGGCCCGAGCCCCTAGGTACGCCCATCCCCGCTGGTAGGGTATCCCCGCTTAAGTTGCTCCACAAGTTGGGAGGTTGACGATCGAGGTCGTAGCGGTGTTTTCCAAGACAGTGCCACTGCACCGATGCGTCCTGTACCGACACCTTGTCGAAATGCACTGGGTTCCTGGCCTGCCTTTCCTTGTGGATTGGATCTGCTTGAGGTATCGGGCTATGTCGGGCCTACCCTGCTTGAAGAGGCGGTGCAGGCCAAGGAGTCCCAGGCCATGTTTCTTGCCTGTACACTTGTTGAAGCTTTGGTCGCCCACTTTGGTGAGCCTGCAACGGTTTTCAGCCCCGAAAGAGTTACTTTGGAGCCTGCCTGTCGGGCTGCTGTGCTTTCGTTGGATGACTTGCTTCCTGATGTTCGGGATGATGGTCTTGGGGTTGGGGTTCGGCCTACTGCGGTCTGTAGCCACCCGACTACTGAGATTTTCGACCTGGACTCAAGACAGTGTGCTTCCAGGCAGCTCTGACGACCTTGATTCGATTTTCAGACGGGTTCCCTTTGCTGCTCTGCTGCCCGCTCCAGCCTCGCTGTATCGGTCCTGCAGGTTTGAGGACTGGGTGCGTTGTGGATGTCTGGGCAGGTCTCCAGGTCCTACGGAGGTCTTAGTCCTCACATCGGATGGTTCTCACTCGCCTTCCACTGGAGCTGCCGGATGGGGGGTGACTTTCAGTGTTCTGGGACCGGGTTGTGTTCTTCCTGGTCAGTTCATTGGATGTGTTTGGGGATCTCTTGCTGGCTTTCTTCCTCACATCGGGGATGCGCTTGGGCCCGATGCTTACGATGCTGAAGTTGTCGGTCTCATGATCGCAGCTCTGGCGGCCTTGCAGCTACCTATTGCTGGTTCGGTTTTGCTTCGGTCTGATAACATCTCGGCGCTTCAGGGCGTGCAGGGCTTAGTGCAAATGCGGCCCACGCCTTTGTGTGAGGTGGCCCGTGCAGTGTGCGCATCGGCTCAGATCGTTATGCCTGGGCGGCTTTCTTTCCAGCATGTGCTAGGGCATTCTGGCGATGTTGCGAACGAGCTTTCTGATGCCTTAGCCATGCGGGGTAGCACAAACCCTGCACCGGTAGTCTTCGGCTGTCAGTGGGCTTCGTTGTTTGCGAATGGCTCACTGTTCGCAAAGTGGCTGCCGCACTACTGCATTACGAAACTTCGGCCCTCTGAGTTTCCTGCTCTCCATTCGCAAGTCATGTCTTGGTCGCGTGACTCAAGTGTGTGTCGGGTTCCGCCTGCTCGTGCCCTGGAACCTTTCCTTCGTGCATTCCCAGTTGGCGACTCTGGGGTCGGGTCGGGTTCCAGTCACCTTGCGATGGTTCTTGCTTCCTTTAACGTCCTATCCCTGCTGGACGGCCGCTCGGAAGGTCAGCAGGGCTTGCATGGGGCTACTGGACGCCCTTCTCTGCTGGCTGACTCCCTATGCCCTATGCAGCACAGGTGTTGTGTTGGCAGGTTTACAGGAGTGTCGTACTCCCTCTGGCACTATGCGCTGCGGAGGATATGTTCGGTATGCTTCTGGTGCGGACGACCGTACCTGCTTTGGAGTTGAGTTGTGGGTCCGTGAAGATGGGCCTTGTCGACCATCGTCGGTTGCGATCTTGCATTCCTCCCCAACACACTTGATTGCGAGTCTCCTGCTTGGTTCGCTCCCGGTCCAGGTCCTTGTCGGACATGCGCCACATCGTGCGCATACGTTTGACACTAAGAAAGCCTGGTGGAGTCGGATATCTCAGCTATGTCTTACGCATGAGCGTGGCGTACCTTGGATCCTTTTTCTCGATGCGAATTGTCGGATTGGAAGCCGGGAGTCCGGTGCAATCGGTTCACATCAGGCTGACGATGAGGATGAGGCTGGTGCGTTATTCCACGAGCTGTGTCTGAAGTTGGACGTCTGGATACCTGCCACTTTCAGTGGTAGTATGGTTGGCGAAGGAGGGACGCTGCAGCAAAAGCGAGGAGGCGCGCTGGATCGGTCGGATTTCCTGTGCTTCCCCGCGGGCTGGCGGACAGGGAAATTTCAGGCTTGGGTGGAAGCCTCGATCTCGGCCGGGCATCGGTGCCTAGACCATTTTGCAGTACTGGTGGCGGTGGAGATGATGCTGGGTGGTCACTCTGGTCCTCCTTGTCGGCGTGCTAAACGGCTGGATGCCCGGGCTATTGGTGATCCTGCGAATCAGCATGTCATTGAGCGAGTTATCCAAGCGGCACCGCGACCCGGTTGGGACCTTGATGTCAGTGAGCATGCCGCCGAGGTGGTTGATCACTTGTACCTGGGACTCCTAGAGCATTTTCCTCTGGAGAAGCGTCCGATGCGTACGCCTTACTTTTCGGAGCACACGATGGCGTTGCATCGTGCGGTGTCCACTCTGCGACATGCGGTGCGGACCCGTCGAAGTGCACTACGCCGCACCTACCTGCGCTGTGTGTGGGCAGTTTGGCGAGGTGTGCATGAGGCCTTTGAGGATTTATTCCAGGGCGCGTGGCTGTGGCAGCTCTTGCACCGCCTTGGCTCGCAGCTTCGGGCTGGTTGTCGCGCCGACAAAGCTGCTTATTTATCGAAGTTATCCGAAGAGTTGGCTTCGGCCCCGACACGCGAGCTTCATCAGGCTGTGCAGCGAGTCCTCAAGCCCAAGAAGTTTCGGCGAACCTCTACTGAACCTCTGCCCATTCTCGAGAAACCCAATGGGGAGATATGCAGGTCAGCAGTGGAAGTTACGGATACGCGGCGAGAACATTTTAGTGCCCTGGAAGGGGGCAAACTGACTTCGGCTGCTGACTTGGTCCTTAAGTGCCGTAAGGCCCAAGCCTCTGCTGAAGTTCCGGATACTCTGGAGGTTTCTGACATGCCTTCGTGGTTTTCTCTGGAATCTGCTTTTCGCCATGCAGCTCCTAGGAAGGCAGCAGGTCCGGATTTGATCCCCCCGGGGATATGCAGGCGCTTTAGTGTTCAGCTTACGGACCTCTTTTGGCCCTTGTTGTTGAAGTCGCTTTGCCAGTCAGCCGAGCCGGCTGGATTGAAAGGAGGCATGATGTATCACATCAGCAAGGGAAAGGTAGGTGCCCGTAACACGTGCGACTCCCATCGTGGCATTTTGGCGCAGAGCTGTATAGCCAAGGCATTCCATAGGTCGCTTCGGGGATTGGTAGTTAAGCACTGGTCCTGCCATTCCCTGCCCCTCCAACTTGGAGGTAAGGCTGGCTGCAGTTCCCTTTTCGGGCACATTTGCTCCCGGTCTTTGCTTGCTTTTGCACGTGCTCAGCAAATGTCTGCAGGGCTTATTTTCGTGGACTTGGCATCGGCATATTATGCCGTGGTTCGCGAGACCATCCTTGGAGGGTCTTTATCCGACCGGCCCATTAGTGAACTGGCAGGCTCTCTGGGGTTGGAGGCCGAGGATCTACAACTCCTACGGCACTATGTCTCTGAGGAGCCGGTGCTGCAAAGTCAGAATGCTTCTCCGCTTCTGATCTCCCTCGCACGGGAGCTTCATCGACAAACTTGGTTCGTGATGGCGGAGGATCGACAGATTGTCGAGACTGGTCGTGGGGCGCGACCGGGTGGAACACTCGCCGATGTGCTTTTCAACATGCTTTTCGCCAAAGTCCTCTCTAGGCGTGAATCGGGCCCCACTGCAGGGCATGTGCCGCTTGTTCCCTGGCATGGGGCTCGCACTCCTTTTGCCAAGAGTGGGCAGGAACAGGCGGCTGGCGTCCGCGTAGCTGACATAGTATACGCTGATGACCTTTGCACACCCGTTTTGTGCAAGAAAGCGGCTCAGCTACGGGGTGTTGTGTCTGCGACGGCAGCGGAAACTATGGATGTTCTGGCTCCTCACGCACTGAGACCGAACTTGGGCCCCACTAAGACCGCGCCGGTTATGGCGCCTATAGGTGAGGGTTCTCGTGCGGTGCGGCAGGAGCTTTTCGTACAGCTCAAGGGTCGTGTACCCCTGTGGCCTCAGAACAAAGGCTTGCTTTGGTTGGACCTTGTGCCGCGGTATAAACATTTGGGTTCCCTGGTGTCTTACGATGGTCGCATGGGTCCAGAGGTCCGTCAGCGCTTGGCGCTCGCCAATGCTGCCTTCCGTGAGGATCGCCGGAAATTGTTCGCTTGTCGGCAGGTGCCGATGGAGCGGCGCGCTTCATTGCTGCGTAGTCATGTACTGTCAGTGCTGCTTGTTGGTGCGGGCAGCTGGCCGCTGCTGCTTCAACAGGATTGGCGGGCCTTTTCCGGCGGTGTGTTGGGGCTCTATCGGCAGATGCTTGGACTTCGCGCTACAGGTGACATGTTACGGAGCACCAAATCCTTTCGCGCGTGGGGCTACCCTCCCCTTTGGCACTCTTGCATACTGAGAGGTTGCGGCTGTTGGGGCAGCTGGTGCGCAATGCCCCGGATCCTGTCTGGGCGCTCTTGTCCTGGAATCGGCCTTTTCAGGCGGCGCTACGTGAAGCCGGCCAGTGGTTTTGCTCACGTGTTTCCGCGACCTGTGGTTTGGGCCCCATCGACTTGGATTGGGATAGCTGGTCGAAGCTGATGAAGACCCAACCTGGTCGTTGGCGTGGAATCTTGAAGAGAGCTGAGGCCTTCGATGTAGAATGCAGTCATGTTGGCGCTTTCTTCGATTCTTCCGTGCGTGCCATGTGGCCGTCGTGCCGCGGCGAAGCCTCCTCTCCTCTCGAAGGGTTGGTGCATGGCTGTTTAGTGTGCGGGGTGGCTTTCCCTACGTTCCGGCAGTGGGGTACCCATGCTCAGCGCGTGCATGGATATCGTAATGTGGCTACCCGCTTGGCGCATGGGCGCTACTGTGCCGCTATGTGCCGCTTGCGGCTCTCTTTATGCTTCCAACGCTAAGCTCCGTGTTCACTTTGTTTCTTCCCCTCGATGTTGCCAGTATCTGCTTGAACATGGGGATGCTCATTTGCCCGGTGTTGGCGGCAAGGACGGGCATTCTCAGGCACCACCCGTAAAGCGCGGATCTCGGGTGCCCGAGGTTCCCCTTCTGGATATCTGTCCTGAGTTGCTTGCGGCGCTGCGTGCTCTGAGTGTGGCTGAGGATCAGGAGATCCTTGATTTGGTGACGGCCTTCGTTGCTCCTTGGCCTGTGCTGCGTCGCACCCTTGAGAAGTGGCAGGCTGAGCTGCCGGATGGGCCTTTGGCGGAGTCCCTGGCGGACGTGTTGCTTGTCTTTTGGCCAGAGCATCTTTGTTCGAAGGTCGGTGGCAAGCTTGTGCATCATGGTCCGACTCTTGGATTCCTCCCCCTTTTGAGCGCTCCCATTTTCGTCCGGACGAGTTGCCGCTCTGCTCTCCCAGTCTTGTGGTGTGGGGAGCTTGTGGATTCTTGGGTCTCGGCTTGGGAGTTTGGCGACGCCTGCCTCCGACAAGTGGATTTATCGGACTTGCCTGCTTCTGCTTGTGTTTGCCGTGGTCTGTGTGTGCAGATGCCGTCTCCTGTGCAGTCTGACGCCTGCTACTTTCGGCCCGGCTCACAGTCGCTGCGCCGCCTTCGCCTACAAAATGCTTGGACTCTTCGATTCCTGATGACTGCACAATGCCTCGTCCGCACCGCACAGGAGGGAGTTCCGGTTTTATTTAGGATCCCGCTCGCTGTTAGTCAGCTTGAGCCTCTCTCAGCCTGGCTGATGTCTTTTGCCCAGGCCCCTGCGGATGTTGGTTCCCGAAACTGTTTCACCGTCGAATTCAATGCGATGGGCACGTCGTTCTGACTTTGCGCCCTCCCTAGCAAAAAATGATTACTATGATTACTATGATTACTATTATTACTATTATTACTATTATTACTATTGTTACAATTATTACTGGTATAGTAATCTGCGAGCTTGGCCAAGAGATCGAGCTTCCTGCTGATCAGCTCTCTTTCAACTTCTGAGTCGACCCAAAGTCTGACTTCGAAATCCAAACCAGCTTGCCAGCTCCAAACGATGGAAAAGGCTTCAAGAAACGAACACCTAGTCAGTGGTCGGATGCTCGCTCATCGCTTGATATAGGGGCCTTAGTAACTAGGATAGGGTTTGGGGGGTTCCTTTCTCTAATTAAAGTGTAATGTACCCCCAAACCCCGTTGTAATTATTAAGACCCCTATACTAAACCCTTACAGTAGCCCTCATAGTAGCCATGATAGATCCCTTTAAATAAAGGCGTCCCATTCTAACTATCAAGGCCCCTAAATTACCCATCGCCCCAGCCCCCCAAACCTGCAGCCCTCCCCGGTTGCGGCGCCTTCCCAAGGATCGGCACTACCGCATCGGGCAAGTGTCATTCAGCAGCTTGGAGAGATGGGGGGCTTTCCGAGAATTAGGGGCACCTTATTTTGGGGCCCCTATAATAAGGATCCTACTATTTAGGGTACTATATTGGTTCCCCTATTTTCGGAAACTTCCAAATGGGGAGTTTCCGGAACTCCCTTAGGTGGGGATGAAAGGGTTTACAGTAGAGTTTGCATGGTTCACGGTTTCGATGGCGACTCCATGGTGCCCCAACCCCAAGCCCTGAAATCTCAGTCGTGACGGAGCAAGATTTCATGCGGGCGGTTGTCAAAATTATGGTCCCTTTTTGGGTCCCTATTATAATACGGCACCTATTATATGGTACCCAGGAAGCGACCCTAATTTTGACAACCACCCATGCGAAGAAGTGCAGAGATTGCAGCAGATTCAAGTCAACACCACTCAGACTGAGCTGTGCAGCAGTAGCTGTGCAGCTGTGCTGTGACAGTTCTTGGGGCATGGAGACCTAGACCCACTTAAAGGATCATGGGACTTAGTAGCTAGGGTTTAAAAAATTAAGGTAACTGTACTTATAATACCAATTTAGGTACTTATAACCTTACTTACTAAGTCCCATGATCCTCCAAGTCGACCCAGTGTTGAGGCTTTGCCGCTAGGGCTTGAGGCTTGTGGTTCAACAGAGTTTCCAGCATGCGTCACTTCTCTTAAAGGATCATAGGACTTAGTAACTAGGGTTATAATTAGGGAAACTATACTTATAACCCATATTAGGGTACTTATAACCTTATTTACTAAGTCCCATGATCCTCCAAGCTGGTCCTCATGCTCTTCCGGCGTAACTCCAGGCAATGGCCAATATCCAGAGTTTCAGAACCTGTGGCAGTGCCTCGTCAGCAAGATGTGTGGCCACCGTCACCATGAATCACAGCAGCATCGTCAGTTCCCCTGTCATCGTCGTCATCATCTGCCTCTTCACCGTCAGCAGCAATGTTTGGTGTTGTTGCAGTCACGATCATCGCTGTTGTGGTCATCCGTTTCGCTATGCTGAGTGTCTTTTAAACACTGCTACTCCTCCTCCTTCAGCCTAAACCCTAAACCCTCTGGCTGCTGCTTTTCTTTCGGGGGTTCCCTCTGTCGTTTTCGAAGTTCGCTTAGAATTCGCTTTGCCAGGCTTTTTCAATACCACGACCGCGAGGAGTCGGGCCACTTAGACAAGGAGGAGCCGTCAGATCTGCAAGCGGTCCTTTTGACGGTTCCGACAAGCTTTCATATGAGGGTTCCTTTCAATAATGGCTCCTACAAGGGTTCCTTTTAATCATGGCTCCTGTAAGGTTCCCTTTCAATGATGGCTCCACTAAGGTTCCCTTTACTGTCCACTATGTCGCTCATAGTCCTACTTACTGAATCCCCTGACCAAAAACCTCCTGAACTATGAAGTGAGGCAGTTAGGGCGCCAGGGTGCAGGGCGATGCAGATGGTTGTCTTATGATGACGGTGACGATGGCAAGGATCTCCCCGGTGCACATCCAAAACGCTATAAGACTCCACTAAAGCCCTAAACCTTAGACCCTACAAAACCCCACCATCTAACGCTTTTTTCAACAGCGAGGCCTCCACCCAAAACCTCTCTAGAACCCTTTTTTTCGAAACCCTAAGAAGCCCCAACCTCCTCTTTAGAAACCCTACAAAAGCCCTAGATTCTATAGATCCCTTAAGGGAACCTTATAATCCGCCTTTAAAGGAACCTTATAATCCTTCAAAGGAACCTTATAGTTTTTGCACACCCCCTAAACCGCCTGCAGACCCTGAACCCTCATGGTATAGTAATCCTTATAGATCCCTTTAAAGGAACCCTAAACCCTAAACCTTATAGATCCCTTAAAGTAACCCTTTAACGGAACCCTAAAGCCTTAATCTCCCTTTTGCCCACATAGTAATCCTTATAGATCCCTTTAAAGGAACCCTAAACCCTAAACCTTTTGTAGATCCCTTAAAGGGGGGACCTTGTAGATCCCTTAAAGGAACCCTTTCACGGAACCCTAAAGGCCTAATCTCCTTTTTGCCCACGAGGGCCGCGTTGCTTCCAGGAGTTCCTCCAGGCGCTGCAAAGCTGTCATCGGCTTCTCAAGGCCGAGCTACCCATGGAGTCGGAGGAGACACGCCGGGGGGGGGGGGGGGGACGTTTGAGGTGGGGGGTTGTTTAGACGCCGTTCAAGCCGGTCACACTGAGTTTTCCAAGGTTCTATTTTAAGGCTTATACGCTTTGTGTCGGGTTTGGATGATGTTTTTTTGTTCAGTTTTGCTCGATTTTCGGGTTTAGGATTTATGATTTGGGGTGTTGGTTGAGATTGAAGGTGAAGGCCTAGCTGTCTCTTCTGAGCTTCTGCAGCTTTCGCGGCGCATCACTCAGGAGCACTTTCTGAAGCTGGAAACTCTCGACTCGGAGCCAACCAATATCAATTAGGAGCTGCCCTCACCCTGTAATAGTGGTATAATAGGAATATAATAGGGCCCTAATATAATTCTATATAATCCTTATAGTCACTATTACAGGGTGGGGGCAGCTTCCAAAATATCAACATCAATAAATCCCGAAACCACCCTGAGACCGAAACCAATGCACCCTACTTGGAGGATCACGGGACTTAGTAGGTAAGGTTATAAGTAACTTAATTGGGGTTAGTTATAAGTATAGTTACCCTAAATATAACCCTAGTTACTAAGTCCCATGATCCTTTAAGTGAGATCGTACGCTCACTCCCTCTGCACTTTGAAAGCCGACATAGTCCTGTATGAGCGGTCAGAGTCTGATGCCGAACAAGATAAACCGCCTAACCCCCCCCTCAAATGGCAGTTTCCGAAAATTAGGGGCACCTTGTTTTGGGGGTCCTTATCATAAGGATCCTACTATTTAGGGTACTAAATCAGGGTCCCCTATTTTGGGAAACTCCCAAATTGCAAGACTGAGGCAGTGTCAGAACCCTATCAAGCCTCCCCCCCTCGCCTCCACGCAGAGAAAGCTGCTTGACAAACAGGAGGCTTGGTCACAGGCTGGTGGGCACCACACCGGCTTCGTGAACTTTAGCCAGTTTGCTCACTTGGCGGAGGCCATTTTGTTGGATCTTCATGGGCTTCTATTAGGTACTTCGGTACTTGTAATAGAAGCCTACATCGTATAGGTTGTTTACATAATATTTAGTTAGCCTTTCCAGCACGCGGTGGGGGCGTAAAGCCCGGGCCTAAAGGTTTGGGGACCTACACTGTGAAACGCACAAAATCCAACATTGTAGTATCCTTAAGGGAGGGGGGTCCCTAAGGTTCCCTTACAGTCCCCTAAGGATTCCTTATACCCTCCCCCCTTGAACCATCCTCCCTTAAGGATCCTAGAACTCAACATGTCCTCTGACAAACTTCGTCCACGTAAGTCCTCATTCAGGCGACCCCTTCTTCAGCCTCTAGCACTGTCTCGGCTCTTTTGAGGGTTGGCTTTTAAGGGACCCCCAAAACAGAGCCCGAAGCCCTGAAGAACTCTTAGTTAATATGCGCTGATCAGATACGACACTCAACGAAGCCAGCTTGTCTCTACTCCCGAAGTCTTCACCGGATCCCAGAGACTTAACCCTAAACCCTAAACCCTTCATGAATCCCAAGCTCTCACATAAAGTTTTTTGACAGAATAGCCCGGAGCCCCCCTTAAAGGAGCTCCCTTACAGGAATTCCCTTGAAGTACTTGCAGGTTCATGAGCTCACATAAGTCCGCTAAGATGGGTTATAAGTATAGTTACCCTGCTTATACTTGGCGTTCTTCTGGTTGGCTCTTTAGCCTTTAACTTTTTGGGTTTCTATATGAACTATAATAAGGAGGCTAAACGTTTAACTTTTTGGAGTGGTTCAGAAGTAAGCCAAGTATAACCCTACTTATAACTACCCATGAACCTCCAAGTAGTCACATTTGAAGGAGCCCTTAAAGAAGCGCCTACAGGAGCACTGAGGGGAGGGGGAGCCCTTTGTATGCTCCGCTAAACCCGAAAGCTTGAAC
>CAJNDT010002513.1:70000-172500 GCA_905221615.1 Symbiodinium sp. CCMP2592
CCGGTTGTTTGGAGACTCGCGCAGGAGGGGCTGGTGCCGGTCATGGATCCGGCAGGGACCTCAGGGCCCTTCGGTTGATGATATAAATCCTGCATGACCCATAATAAGGAATATACCATAATTCCCATAGTTTAGGGGCCTTAAGGTCATGCAGGATTTATATCATCCACCGTTGCTTCGCCGCGAGTGTGATGTTGAGTGCTCAGGGCCTTACTGATCGGAACACGGTTGTGGGGTCCATTAATCGTATAAGTACATTCTGGACCCTTATTCAGGCCCAAACAAGGCTTGGAGGGTCATGGGACTTAGTAAGTAAGGTTATAAGTACCTAAATTGGGGTTATAAGTATAGTTACCCTAATTATAACCCTGGTTACTAAGTCCCATGATCCTCCAAGTAGGGCCACAGGGCCTCAAGGTTTAGCCTTGAGGGCTGTAGGGTACCGCAGAGCGCCTTATACAGACCCAGCTGAGCCCTGAAAGCCCGAGAAGCCCTCGTAGAAAGCGTGCAGCGACTCTTGAAGCAACCTTAAAACCTCTGTAGTAGTAGTCGTCGTCGTAGTAGTAGTAGTGGTAGTAGTAGTAGTAGTAGTAGTAGTAGTAGTAGTAGTAGTAGTAGTAGTAGTAGTAGTAGTAATGGTACGAATAATCGTACTTCAAGCCCTAAACCCTAAACCCTTAACCCTTCTACCTCTAAACCCGACAGCCCCAACACTCCGAACCTTGCGATCGCCAGGTGGTCTTCCAGAAGCTTCAAGACCTTCTGAACGACAGCCACAAAAGCCATGACAACTGGTCCCTCCCTGAGTGCTCTGGGGTTGATTTTCACTATACGGGTTACCCTAAGGTTAAGGATTTAGTACTGGGCCTTGACGGTACTACACAGTTTTGCGGTACGTGGTGGTAGTTATTGCGTTTGTAAAGGAACCGTAGCGAATAGTGTTTGTACATGCTGGCATCTATTCAGCCTTCTATATTAGTGGTTTCCGCTGGCTATACGGCGGGTCTAGGTCTAAGGTATAGGGTCTCGAGAGTTTGTTTTTGGTGTTGAGAGTTCATGGTCGGGGTTCAGAGTCTTCTTTAGGCTGAGGAAGACTCTGTCGAACAGCTGTGTCAAAGAGCGTGGTCTCTTTGGAAAAGGTTGCCAAAGGCTTTGATAGTCGCCTGGCTAACGTCAGGCAAAGCCATTCTCCGTTGGGTTGAAGGTGATTCTTGGCAATGAGGAGGCAAGACTAAGCGAGGGAACTGGCTACGTTGCACGCCAGTTCGGAATGCTACATATACTCTCAACCCAGCTGCAGTCCCTCCACTGTTTCCACCTCGTTTCAAGACTGCTTCGTCTAAGCCCCTGTATTTTTACAGGGGTTTATATGACCTGCCGGCAGGGCTCTGCGGTTTCAGCAGGCTTCTGCGGCGCTTTAGGCTAGCCGAAAACTTTGGCTCCAGAAGCAAAGGGGTTGGAGGCTGCAAGGGTTTACGGCATATACTACACCTTTTGGAGCTCTGCGGAATTTAGGGCACATCAAACTTTACAGAACCCACAAAGTGCAAAGGCTGGGCATCGGAGAGCTGCTGTGACGGAAGCCCAAGTCCTCTCGAACCGTCCTTCCCTTAGAGCACGACAACCAAAAACACTCTCCGAACCCTAACCCGAAACCCTCAAGCCCAGGATAAACACAAATGTCTAGGCAAAGCAAAAACAAAACCCGGTCAAAACCCGCACAACACTCCGTTCCCGAACCCGAATCAAATTGTATAAACCCCAAAAAGCACTCTTCCAAAACCTAAACTTTTTGATAGCAAAGCCTGAAAACGAAGCCTTAAACTGAGTAATACAGCGGCCTGACTAGTTACCCATACTACTTCGGGGTTCCTCATTATGATTATGGTATAGCATACCCCCCCAAACCCTATGCTAATTATTAAGGTGCTTATGTTAAGCCCGGAACCTCTGCGGTATGGGGCTCTCAGGACTCGCGATCGTGGTTGCAGGCGCGGTTCAGGATTTACAGGTTCAGATTTCAGGGCAACCCGGAGCTCCAATAAGACCCGAAGACTAAACCCTAGATCCAAAGCCCCGAACCCAAAATCCTAAACTCGGGGGGGTAGGCTTGAGCCGCGGCTTTGGTGCTTCGGTTTTGGATCCGGCCCGCCAGAAGCTGAAGCTTTCACCCAAACGCGGTGCGACTCGCGGTTCGGGCTTACGGTGTAGGGCGGATGGTTGATTGAGGGCTGCGGGATTCGGCTTTAAGGTCAGGCCTCAGGTTGGCGGTAAACTGTAAAGCAAGACCAGAACGGTTGTGGACGCCGGGCAACCATAGTCAGTTTAAGCTGGTGCGTCCAACTCTGTTCTAACTATTAAGGCCCGTAGATTATTTGAACCGGGCATAGCTTCAATCCGTTCTGTCTTGTTTGGGCATTGGAATTCGGGCCTTAGGAGCCTGCCCGAACTAAACACAAATGCACGAAGAAACATCAAAACGAGACCTAGGCCCTAAACCTCACTCCCTTCCAGAGCCCCTTTATAGAAGCTTTAACGAAACCTATTCTGATTATGAAGGCCCCTATAGAACCTTTGACGAAAGGAACCTTTGCTTGGAGGATCATGGGACTTAGTAAGTAAGGCTATAAGTACCTTAATTGGGATTATAAGTATAGTTCCCCTCGTCATAACCCTAGTTGCTACGTCCCATGATCCTTTAAGTAGACCCTACAAATCCCCTGCTTATAGTAGAACCCCTATAGATCCCTTTAAAGGAGCCCAAACGGAAGCCCACACGGCCGAAGGATCCACGGCGTGAACGGTTGCTCCTGGGCCTGCGCGGCGAAGAACCGGAGCCCGGCCCGCCCGGGGTTTAGGGTTTAGGGTTTAGGGTTTAGGGTCTAGGGTTTAGGGTTTAGGGTTTAGGGCACTACTATTATGGAATGAGCTCCCGAAAGACCATCCCTATTATGGTTTTGGGAACCTAATTCCATAGTAGTAGTGTATATGGACCCTCTGCTACGACGGTTTAGGGTCTAGGGGCTTAAGGTTTAGGGTTTAGGGGCTTAAGGTTTAGGGTTTAGGGCTAAAGGTTCAGGGTTTAGGGGTTAAGGTTTAGGTTTTAGGGTACGACGACGACTACTTCTACTCCTGCTACTAATACTACTACTACTACTACTACTACTACTACTACTGCTACTACTACTACTACTACTACTGCTACTGCTACTGCTACTGCTACTGCTACTGCTACTGCTACTACTACTACTACTACTACTACTACTGCTACTACTACTGCACTACTACTGCTACTGCTACTACTACTGCTAACCGTAGTAGTAATCATGAACATGTGAAGAAGAATTGTCCACATCATACTGTGACAATGATTATCATCATAACCATACCCATACCCGTAATAACAACAACACACAGTAGTAGTATTCGGGATACGACTACTGCAACTACAGCAACATCAGCTGTGACGGCTACTACTCTTATGCTGGTTGCCATGGCACGGTGATCAATTACTTGCCTACCTGGCTTTGGGCTTGAGAGCTAGAGTGATTTCGCGTTTCTGGGCTCGACGTAAGTTTCCGTGATCGATTGATTTAAGATGCGGGTGGAGGAGTGGTGCAAAGCCTTTGTGGAGAGTATAATATCGCGTATAGTATACTGTAACTTACTTTATTACGATAACCTACTATAATATCCTATAGCATACTATAATATAGTATAACATACTATAATATAATATACTATAATCTACCGTAATATACGACAATATGCTATAACAACACACGATTCGGTCTTGGGGCTGAGGGCCTTCGTGTTGGTAGACTCCCTGCGTTCATCTTGTTGAGTGCAGCGCCACAGCATCTTCCAAGCAATCGAAATTTTTGAAACCCTCACCCCTAAACCTTAAAGGCGCCCTTAAAGGAACCTTAAGGTAGCCCTAAGCCCTAAACCCGTAAAGGTGCCCTTCAAAGAACCTTAAAGCAACCCTAAACCCTAAACCCTTAAAGGTGCCCTTAAGGAACCTTAAGATAACCGGCCCTAAACACTAGAACCTTAAAGGCGCCCTTAAGGAACCTTAAGATAATCGGCCCTAAACCCTAGAACCTTAAAGGCGCCCTTAAGGAACCTTGAGATAACCGGCCCTAAACACTAGAACCTTAAAGGCGCCCTTAAAGGAACTTTAAAACCCGATGAAGCTGTGCTCACTTGGAGGGTCGGGGGACTTAGTAAGTAGGTAGTAAGTAGACTTATAAGTACCCTAAAAAGGGACCCTAATTGGGGTTATGGTACTTATAAGTCGCTAAAATAACCAGTTACTAAGTCCCCCAAAACCCTAAACCCTTATAGAATCCCTATAGATCCCTTTAAAGGGGGCCCTTAAGGAACCCCTCCAAGCAGAGAGCCCTTGGAGCCCGCAGGTTCCTACCGGCTTCACTCTGCACACCGCATACAGGCAAGCGCTTGAGAGGTCTTTAAAGGGGTCTATAAGGGTTCCTTAAAGGGGTCTGTAAGGGTTCCTTAAAGGGGTCTATAAGGGTTCCGAAAAGGGGTCTATATGGGTTCCTTAAAGGGGTCTATAAGGGATCTGTAAAGGGTTTAGGGTTTCCGAAAATTAGGGGCTAGGATGTCCAGTAGTACCCTTTTTTCCTTTTTGTAGTCGTAGGTTCCTTATAAAGTGACCCAATACCAAAAAGGGAGTCCTGTTTATTCCTAGGTTACTGGGCATCCTAGGTTTGGGAATCATTCATAGAGACCCTTAGGGGGGTAAGGGTGGGGGGGGGTAGGGACTCTACTTCCGCAAATAGGCCTTGTGAGGTCCGTATCTATGATTCAGGGGTTTTGGGAAAAAGGCTCGGGGTTTCGTGGTGCCTTCGGAACCCTCGCCTAGGTTTAACATCGGCTTTTGGCTTTGGCACTCGAAGTCACACGGTCCCGGGTCGAGACAGGGTCTTCAGGGTTTAGGGTCGGGTTTCAGAGCTTTCAACAGCGCACTGTTTCTATTCACAAGTCCTTAGCCGCGAACCCTATCGAAACAGCTGTTGAGTCGGCCTTTTGTGTGGTTCGGTCTTCTCATGTCGAATGCCGAAGCCCGCAGCTCTGAAAGGCTAGATCCCGAAGTGCAGAAAGCAAGCTAGAATAGCGTCACAAGCCCAAAAGTATTCACTCCCCGACACCAACAGCAGTTGTCGCACCAAAAACAACAGTGCGAGTTGTCATAAGAGCAAAACGGGACTTTTGACAACAAAGTCCATGCCAGACGAAAGCACTGGAACAACTAACTGAAGCGAAAACGACATCTCTTAGCAAATCAGCAGCCGAAAACCGCATCATGCAGGAATCAAAGCCCCGAGTTGTGGCGAAGGCCATCCTTGATCGTGGATTTGGGTTTTATATATTAATAGCTCGATTGCGGGAGTTGACCTGTTCATAGCTGCTGGGCTCTGAGCTCTGCAAGCTTTCTGCACCTGCTACGCTTTTTGTGTTCTAGCGCGGCTGACGATACAGTGTAGGAGTATTCGGAAAGTTTGCGGGACAAGGCATGCCCGGTCCTGATTCCTCAGTGTTGTGGTGCGATTTAAACAGATTTGGCCTGGCGAGGGCTTATCGCCCTAATCCCAAAAGCACAACAACAGCAGCAGCAACAGCAACACCGCCACGACCACCGCCACAGCAACCGCAACCGCAGCCCGCAACCGCAACAGCCACAGCCACAGCAACAGCTACTGCTGCCGATGCTACTACCGGTATGGCTGTTGCGACTACCATTACTACGACTACGACGTCTACTCCTACTACTACTACTACTACTACTACTACTACTACTACTACTACTACTACTACTACTACTACTACTACTACTACTACTACTACTACTACTACTACTACTACTACTACTACTACTACTACTACTACTACTACTACTACTTACTACTACTACTACTTACTACTAGTACTACTACTACTACTACTACTACTACTACTACTACTACTACTACTACTACTACTACTACTACTACTAACTACTACTACTACTACTACTACTACTACTACTACTACTACTACTACTACTACTACTACTACTACTACTACTACTACTACTACTACTACTACTACTACTACTACTACTACCACAATGACGATGTCTGCTGACGCACGTCTACCAGTGATTAGTCGTACCAGTTGTGTTCGTAGATGTTGTTCTTTCAGGACACCTGAGACCAATAGACAGCAACAAGAGACACAGAGACACAGAACTGGGTAGTGTTGAGCTACGCGGAATGCTTCTCGTCACAAAGCAGTGCCAATGCTTCTGTAAATGTAGCAATATAGCCACAACATGGTGTGTACGGCTCCTGTCATGGCGTTCCTCTACCCTTCGTCGTGCCAGGTACTGCCTCTTGAAGCAAGCCATACGGCTGGAATGTGCCCGGAACCAGGGCGAGTTCATGCAGCCGAAGCTCCTCAGCCCGGCACCAAGACTCGTCCCAAGACTTTGGGCGCCAGGGCCGGGCATTTATGCCTTCGGGTCTTGTAGGTATCCACCATTCCCCCGCCCTTACCCCGGGGCTTCGTCCTTTATGCCTTGCATTACTCTTGGTCGCTTTGTTTTTCAATGCGCCACGCGCATTCGCAAATCGAGTTCCTGCTCTCACTCGCATCCTTGTATGGCTTCTCCTCGACCAGGTGCAGCTGACTTGGACTCAGACCTGGACAAGGATTCCACGGCTGCTTAGGATTATTGAGACCATAGTACTGTTTCGGACTAGAACGTTGCGACACTCGAACCGTAAAGCGAGTAGTACAAATAGCGAGGGGACGGCTCCTTATTGTCGGAAGATCGAATGGCCTGAGCAAGTCGGGACTCCCATGTTGGAGTCCCCTAAATCCTAAACCCTCAAGATCGCCCTTATGGGAGCCCTTAAAGGGACCCTTTAAAGGAACCCAAGGGAGTCCCCTACATTTCCGAAACTCCCAATGCCAATCCGCGGAGGACTCCTAAACCCTACCACTACTACCCTACCCTACTACTGCCCTACCCTACCCTTCCCCACCCTACTAATACCCCACCCTACCCGACTACTACCCTAGAGGACTGCAACGAGTGGCGTTGCTTCCATGGCAGTGGTCCGGACAAGCTCAGGGGCAGCTCGGAGACGATCCAACATAGGGGCCTTGACAGGGCTTAGAATAGGGCTCCTTAAAGGGGTTCCCTTATAGGGTTCTTATACAGGCTCTGTCAGTGCTACTGTAAGGATTAAACATAGGGGCCTTGATAGGATTTAGAATAGGGTTCCCTTTAAGGGGTTCCCTTATAGGGTTCTTATACAGGCTCTATCAGGGCTACTATATTTAGATGTTATAAGGATTAAACATAGGGGCTTTGATAGGGTTTAGAATAGGGTTCCTTAAAGGGGTTCCCTTAAAGGGTTCTTAGAAAGGGTTTATCAGGGCCACTATACAAGATGTTATCACCTTAATAGTTACCTAATACTATCAGAGTAGGGTCCTTGGGCGATTACAGGGATACATCATAGAGGCCGCCTTATTAGCTACCTATGCTATTTTGGGCCTAGGGGTTTAGTTCGTTTGGGGGTTTAGGGATGTGTAGAGTTTAAGGTTGAGGGTGTCAGGTCATGGCTGTTCAACCGTTCTAGCATTTAAATAGTGTCGACCTCGGTTCTTTTACTCTATTCTGTTATTCTTTTCAGTTCAGGGGACCAAAGTCTACCACACCCTTCAATGTGTCCTATCTGGAGGTTCGCTGAGTAGCTAGGTGCCCTAGGGTATTATTGTTATGGCTTTCTTTGTCATTCCTACTCTTGCTATTGTGCCGCATTGAAGGGTGACCACACTTGTTGTCGCTCTTCTCACTTTGGGGGGCTGACGTGTCAGGGCCTGTTGGTACCAGCTGTTGCCATGTAACGTTGGGAAGTCATGGGCTTGAGTCGGAGTTTGGTCCTTGGTGGCAAACCCAGACTCCGCTTTCTCAGGTCTGACTGAGTAGAAATAGCACTCTCTGAAAGTGCCAAAGCCCTGCTCTGATTAAGCCCAGAAAATCACCGAGTCGCCCTGGATGCCATTCCTGAGCAGCTGAGCCGTAAACCCTGAACCCTACAACTCATATACCCCAGCAATAGATTATGACGCCCCCAGAAAACCCAAAGAGCAGCTCTTGAAAACTGTTCTTCGAACTATCGGTGCATGTCCTGAAGACGCAACAAACCTCATCATTGATAAAGGGCTTCCAAGAATAGCCCAGAAGCAAGGTATTTGCGAGTCGAACTTCCGCCCAGCACTGGCGGGCACCGGCCGCGACCTTAGAGTTTTTGTTCGGAGGTTGGTTTGGAGTCTTAGTAGGGGTGCTACAAGGGTCTACGGGTTAAGTGTTTCTGCAAGGTGTTCGGCGTTGAGGCTCACCAAGGTATCAATGGTGTGTCTATTCGGTTTGTCGACTTGCAAGTGTTTCATCAGTCGGGTTTTGGGTTTACAGGTTCAGTGGAGTTGTGTTTAGGGTTTAATATAGAAGCCTAGGTAATTAATTACCTATACATTTTTTTGTTGGGGGGGGTGCAAGATTCACCAACACCCTAGTCTAATTGTTAAGGCCCCTAGATTTGTTATGCCCTTATGGATCCCTTTGAAAGGAGCCCTATTCCAATTATTAAGGCCCCTCTAGTAGGCTTTAGCGGTGAGGACTTTGACCCCAGTCGACGTGTGTTCGTGGCAGCGATGTGGCTTTGCATTCGTAGAGCTTACGTAGTATAGGGGCCTTGATATAATTAGAATAGGGCTCCTTTATTTAAAAGGGATCTATAAGGGCTACTATGAGGGCTACATAATAAGGAATCCTCAAAACCCTATTCTAATCATTAAGGCCTCTACCTTAGGGCATTCGAAGTGTTCAAGAGCTTCGGCCGGGACGCGGCTACAGGACCATCTACAATATTTGCAAGTTACATTCTCATGTATTCCCAGGGCGATGGCTTCAGAGTCTTTTGCGTGTGCAAGAACTTAGTGATTGCACGAAAACCCTGTTTATCTATAGAGGCCCAGGGGCCGATCCGGCAGTTCGTAGAGAGCCAAACTCCCCAACCCTGACAGTAGACCCCTTAATCCCCCAGACTCCAAGCCCTTGACCCTAAACTTTAGCGACTACACCCGACACACTAAGTCCTAGACTTGCAACTCCAAACTCAAAAACGAGAAGGCCTAGGGTTTGCGCACTCTAGCCCTGCAGCCGTCCATCTGCAAGCTCAGCGCCCCTGGGTGCCAGGGGCGACCTGGAAAGATCCAGGAGCAGCTAAGGCATGGTCTGGCTTATAAACGAGGATGTAGTAATAATAGTAAAAATAGTAATAGTTGTAGGAATAGTAATAAAATAGTAATAATAGTAATAAGGTACTATCACATCGGGGCCATTCTATATTTAGACTAGGGTTTCGGGGCCCAGTATACCATATTTATAATAAGGAATCCCCCAAATAGGAGTTTCCGAAAAGAGGGGACCCTAATGCAGTACCCTAAGTAGGTGGGATCCTTATTCAAAGGACCCCAAAACCAGGTGCCCCTAACTTTCGGAAACTCCCAAATATCTTTGGGAAAAGACACTTGGGGGTCACAGGGGCTTGGGGGCTTAGGGCTTGCAGTTTAGGGTTCCTTCGAAAGTCCCTTTACAAGTTTGTTCGGGTTTTAAGGTTCAGGGTTTAGGATTCAGGGTTTGGGGTGCAGGGTTCACGGTTCAGGGTTTGGGTTTGGGTTTCAGGGTTTGGGGTTCAGGGTTTAGGGCGTAGGGTACTGCAACGGTGCCAAGAAGGGATTAAGAGTTTGGGGTATCTCAGCGACCGTCGGCTTAAAGAGGAAACTGAGCCTAGTTGTTCACTCTCTCAAGGAGTCAGGATTATAGTAAATTCCATAAAGTTGGAAACCGAATTAAGGACAAATAGTGCTGGGATTCCCTATACTTTACTCTTAGGGATTGAGGCTGTCGGGTTTCCAACTTTTTGGCTTCTACTGTAGGGCCCTGTAGCCTCAGGTTTCTGCGGCTTCTTCTGGGATTCGTTCTGCCATGTTGCTGCCTGCAGGGCACGCCGCTCTACGGCTTCGGCTTCTACTTCGCAGAGCGCATCACCAAGGTCTGAATGCCTCAGGGCGATCGTGGCAAGTATGTAGATGATGTTGATGATCAGGGTGGCCTTGATAGCTGCTGGTTTTTGGCTGTCTCTGCTAGAGTATTGCTTGTAAATCATGTTGGCATTGTTGGTTGCCATGATGCGTCAGGCGGACGAATACGCCCGACCTCTGCCGGTGTCTCGTCTCAGACTGCAGTATCTCTCGGGTTGCACACCCTAAACCCGAAACCCTAAAGTGATACACCCAACCCCCAACCTGCTGGACCCTACGGCTTTAGGAGCCCAGGGCCCAAACCCCAATGCTCTGAGGAGGATGATGAACACGAGGGTCTCTGCTCAGTTCTCATCTGCCGGGTGGTGGGCGGCCGTACCAAGGCGGCAGCCCTGAAATGCTCTGTGGTTGAAGGTGCTTGCTCTTAAGCCCCCAAAGCTCTAAACCCTTAAGCTCTCGGAATCCCAAGCCCACACCCCTAAGCCTCCAAAGCCAAAGCCGCAACTGCCAGTACATCCCATCTTCGTATTTCCAGCGGGTTGGGGCGTCTTGGGTTCTGGCTTGTTGGGATTAGGCCTCGGTGAGAGAGAGCCAAAACCGTTCAGCTAGCCATGCTATGGCTGTTATCTCTGCATGTGTATAGCTAGACGCATACTACAATGCGTGAGAGCATCCACATGTGCTTAGTGATCCGAAACCCTGGGGGGTGTTGCGGCTTGGCCGGGCCAGGAAGCAGTTGGCCTTCCCTTGAGTTCGTGTTGCATAATTCCCAGTCTCCAGTTTCGTGGAGTTGCTCTCATATTGTTGGCCGGTTTTGCGGGATTTCAGTACCGCTCAAAGTTGGTAAGGCGTTGGACTGACGCTCGTGTTGTGGTCAGTCTAGCACCGTGGAACAGAAGCGTGTGCTACCGCGGCAGGTCGTGACCAACAACGACATCAATGTGGAGCCTCGGTGCGCTTGGACGTTGAAGAACACCCATGTGGTACCCGGGGCAGGGGAGGGGGGGAGGTATACTTGAGTAGAGGTACCAAAAAGTCTGAGTAATTACACCCATTTACAACCACCCATAATTAATCCCCAAAGGCCTCAAAGACCACATCTTAATGCCAAAGAAGAGCGCCCCTGAAGAAACCAGGGTGTCTCATTCCCTGAATTCGGCTCTTGCGCCAAAGCCTTCAACCCCAAATCCAAGAGCCCCGAAAGGAACTCTGTTCAATTGACTTAGTAACTTAGTAACTAGGGTTATAATTAGAGTAACTATACTTATAGCCCCTATTAAGGCACTTATAACCTTACTTACTAAGTCCCATGATCCTCCAAGTAAGTTACCCTAAACCCTAAACCCCTAAACCCTAAACCCTAAACCTTAAACACTAAACCCTAAACCCCTTAACCCCTAAACCCTAAACCCTAAACCTCAAGTTACCCTCCACGAACAGATCCAAGGACGGACTTCGGGGATCGGTATTCGATGGGCCCTACCACTCGGTCTTCGGCGACCGGGTGACGACACTGGGGAAGCCGTACCGACACTGGCCAGAGATTTAGGGTCTTGGGCTTGAGGCTTTGAAGTCTCCTCAACTTTACGGGTTTGGGGTCTAGGGTTCCGAGCCGCTTGCAGTGGCTTTCGTTCCCCTGGAAGAACAAGATCATGAGTCATCTGACCAAGTTTGATTATAACTTTAACAGGAAAATCAACAGCACTAGCGGTAGTAGTAGCTATACTTTGATCAGGATTATCAGCATTTCGTATCGGTTTTGCTGCAGTTGTGGCTTGTCTCTCAGGGCTCGACACAGGCAGGGTTGAACGGTGATGGCCCGCGTGGCAGCTCTGCCCAGGGGCAGCAGGACTTGCTACTACGACCTTCAACACAACGGTGCGACTTCTATCCTTACTTATGTGTTTGTTTACATGTATCTGATGTATCATGTCAGTGATTCTTCGTAGCTTGACTACGATTAGATGCCTCCAGTAGCAGAAGAAGCTCTGCATCTGCGTAGCAACTTTTCGGCTCTGTGAGTGCCCGAGTGTTTCGCTGTTGTTCCAATCGCCCCAGCGTTTACACGCGCCCGGGCGGAGATTCAGGTTGTAGTCTTTTGAGTTTTGGGGTCGTGCACTGGCTTGTACATGATTAGTCAGTTCTCATCTTAGCTGTAGCTACATCACACCATACACCGTAAGTCAGCTGCTACCGGTACTGTTTTGGATCTCACTTTTGAGGTTTCTGCGGTTTTCATGAGAGTGGCTCACACTGAAGGGCACTCGCACCCCAATGGTAGGGCTATTCTGTTCAGCTGCCTTCTTGGGGCCTTCGCACAATATTGCCTTATATGGGTTAAGAAATCCAGATCTAAATCCTAAACAATAAACCGTAAAGCTCTCATGCTGTTGGGGGTTTTCTGGCTGGAGGTGCCTTGCTGCAGCTTTAACGGCAGAAGATGTGTGGCAGAAGCATGTTGTCAGTAGGTGAAGGAACGAAGGCCAACACATTGAGGATATCTCAGGGCTGTCGGGCTTCGGTTTTGGGGCTCCTGTCATGCAGAGCGGTTTGGTTTAAGAGACTTAGACAGGATGGTCAAAGACACACCGCACACAGCACCAGTCGTAAAAGTCTATCTTAGACATGATTCTGGGATGGTTGCGAACAGTATCGTCCTGGAGTCCTCCCACTTATGTTGCTGACTTGTTGGGCTGCTAGCAGAGGGAGTACAGTTTCCGTGCAGATGAGGCACCCACTATGTCCATTCTTTGCTTGGTTGCTTGGCAGAAACAGAAGCAAGACCAGTAAAGATCATGTTAACTTTGGTGGTTTGGGAAGTGAACTATACGCGTACTCAGCTTGCTGCTTAGTGGTGCTAGCAACCCTAAACCCCAAACCCTAAAGCCCTAAATCCCTAAACCCCTAAACCCTAAAAGCTTAAAAGCCCTAAACCCTAAACCCTAAACCCAAAGCGCTCAAGGAGGAAGAAGAGAAGAAGGCTGGGATGCTTGCGGATACTGAGAAGAAGCGCAAGGGAAGCATTCCTGCACTACAAACTGTCAAAGCTGCCAGGACTGATGGTGAGGCTAGTGCGACTGAGTCTGAAACGGCTCGGCAGAAGCTGCTTGAGGAAAGAGTGGGAAAGGACGCTGAGCGCATGAGTCCAAGGAGCAGCGAGGGTGGTTCTGTCCGGGTTGGGCAGAACACCATAGAGTTCCATGGTGTGGTGTCATGCACCGAGTTGGTCAGGACCTTTGGCAACCTGGCGGCGAAGACTTCGGATGAGAGCTCCCTTATCCGGGGTTCAGTTTCGGTTGTCAAATCCACGGAGAGCGGAAAGCAAGCGGCTCGCCTTCCCGTGGAAATGATACGGGTGTCCAACTCTTGGTCGGCGGCCGACCGTGGGAAGAGCCTGCATACGGACGAGGCTTACTATTGCCTCAAGTACTGTACAGAGTACTTGGACCAATCCCGCCTCGATGTTGGAGTTCACCAAGCGCGTGATCGTGAGGTTCCTGGCTAGGTGCCTTTTACTTGCTCTTTGCCACCGGCACTTCGAGGCAGTCAGAGCAAGCGGATCGGCAGCCAGGTTCGCATAACCTCAGGCTCCACTTTCGAGGACACGAGGGCGACGCCGCAGTATACACCTCGCAGCTCGAGGATTACTGCGGCGCAGACAAAGTTCTCGAAGGAGTTTGGAGCCGCGGTTGGTCAGCACTTGGGCCACTTGAAGGAGTCGCACAACTTCAACGCCGGGGTTACCATAGACCTCCCGAGTGCGGTGAAAGAGTCGGCACATGCGCGACTCATTCACGAGCAGCAAGAGATAGGGCAGCTCAACCTGCAGGGAGTGCTGATACGACTCACTGACTTGCGAGAACGCTTGCGGAGGTTGGAAGGGTGGCTGAAGCAGCTGACCGTGGATGGTACGGCTATAAGGTCGCACCTCTTGCGGAGCGAGGACCCAGAGGTGCTTCGAGCACTACTATGACGAGGGCGCTGCTGGACCGGCTCCTGCAGGGGCCCGAAGGATGCCACGCGCCCTGGCTGGCAGCCCAAGCGTCGTGGCTGGCCGGAATGTGTCGTACTTGTACAACCTGGATGGAGCCGGGGTGCCGGAGTCGGTGCTCGTGCTTAAAGCAAAGTCAGTGCTGGATGTGGAAGCTACGCAGTTCATATCCTGGATGGTTCGGTTACCACAGGATTTGCTACTCTCAGTTGAGATAGCAGCTGGAGAGGCTTTGGAACCGGCTTTTGCATGCCGACACTATGAGGCTATACCCAATCGGGTGTGGCCTGCCTCGGGTGAAGGTGTCGTGGTCGACATCGGATCGGAATGCTCGGCTGTTGAGGATCTTCTTGGGCCTCATGCTGAGCGGTTTAATCATGCAGGAGCCGGCCATGATCCAGTACCTGCCCCTCGCCGCAACGCTGGTGAAAGGCGTGGAGCTTTCTGGGATGTCAACAATGCCGGGGGCAACCTGACGAGGACAAATCAGGGTCACCTCCGGCTCAACATGAATGGCAAGATGATGAGTGTCGAGCGCCTATCAGGCGTGCTGGAGCGTGCGATACACATCATTATGACCCAGAAGTTTCAAAGCTCCAAACTCTTGGAGCTTTGTGTCTACGAGTCGAACAAGCTTCTTGTGCACGGGGGACAAGTTGACACGCTGGAACTTATACGGAGGATGCTAGATCGCCAACGACGACTTCAACATATGGATCGCCTACTGCGGGATGCTGTTGAGGAGGCGATGTCTTGGATCCAAGTTCCGCTCTCAGCTGCGCCGCTCAACGCGCATGCCTATGAGAATAACATCTTGGCAGCAGTCGCGCAGGAAAGCACACATGGTTCGTCTGAATCGTCGTCGGCGACATCCAGTTGGGTCTCAGCGCCGTCAGTGCTCCTGCAACCGGGCTTTCCAGAGACGACGGAAGAGATTGCATGGGCTCTGCCGGAAACTGCTCCGCACACGATCCAAGGATATAGGCGAAGGGCTTGGCGAGCACATCTTCGTGAAGTTCACCGTCGAGAAGGGCGAGATCCTCCTGTTGGGAACTGGGCTCCTGAAGGTGACCAAGACTTGTTCCTGGTGCAGGCGTCACCGGAAACGACCATCCCCAATTGGCCGGCATCTGAGGAGATGCCGGGAACACCTTGGACTGGCCGACCCAGTGCGAGCCGTCGGCGAGGAAGACGTCCCCGACCACGACCTCGATTTGTTCGTCCGGGCTTTGATCCCCTCCTTGAGCTGGTTCCGGGGACGTCGGAAGTGGCGACCTTGACGACTCCTCCTGAGCACGCTCATCGGCCTGTACCTGGTCATCTCCCTGACCAAGATTGTCCTGCACCTGACTCCACGCCTGCACCTGGATCTCTGTCTGCTCAAGCACGTCCTCCCGCCTCTGGCCCACATCCTGCTCAAGTTCATGCTTCTCCGCAAGAACAGGCTTCTGCACAAGTACATCTTTCGGCGCAAGGACATCTTCCGGCACAAGATCCTGGCCCTGTTGCAGCACATCACCCTGGACATGCTCCTGTCGTGGATTCGGTGCTTGCTCAAGGAGAGGATTCGGGTGACAGTGAGTTTTCTGAGAGCCAACATCATGGACATGCAGGTGGTGGCCTGGCTGGGGTCGGTTCGAACGGAGATGATGAGGGACGTCGTGCATCTACCGTGGTTGTATCGTTCGCCCATCGTGATCGCAGTCGGAGCAGGGATCCTCACTGAGTTTGCTTTCTGAGAGCGAGTAGTGTTCTTGTTTTGCGGCTTAGTGCAAGCCCCGTTGGTGAGGCAGGCGATTACTCTGCTTGCAGCTGCGAAGTGGAAAAAGAGCCATTGCACTTAAAAAAAAACCCTAAACCCTAAAGCCCTAAACCCTACACTACTTTACTTAGAGATCATCATGCCAAGAACCCTAAGAGCCTCCCCTCCGACATCTCAGTTTCGAAGCTCGGGACTCCTTAGTTACCCCTAAAACGAAACGCCTCCAACAGGGGTTTAGGGTTTACGGGCTTAGGTTTTAGAGTCTAGGGTTTGGGGTTTAGGGTTTAGGGGTTGAGGGTTTAATGGTTTAAGGGGTTTCGGGTTTAGGGTTTAATTGTTTAGGGGTTCAGGGTTTAGGGTTTAGGGTGCCCTTAACATCCTACACCCGTAAGGTGCATGCAGCTTCCTCATGACTGAGGCGTCAAGTCCTTGAACCCCCAACCCCCTACTAGAGCTTACGAGTAGCATATCTGATGTATAGCATAAAAAACAAAAGACATAGAATCTTAGATGTAGTTTTCAGATATATTCACAGTCAAACAAAACAAACAACCAATAAGATGGAGAGGTAAATACATGGAACTACATTTTTTAAATTTCAGTGGTATGCATACAAGGTTATAGTCTAACATAACATAGTGTAGCTAATCCTTACACTGACCCTGCAGTGCAACCCTAGCCTGGATGATGGCACTCGGTTTGATGAGTATGATAGCAGCCTTGCATACTCACTCGTACTATTTTCCGGTATTTCTTGTAGAATTAATACTATAATTGACACCAAAACCTTATCCTAATTATCATGGCCTCCATTCATTTGATTGCCGCGATAGTTATAATCACAGAAGGTACGCAGTAGTGAGGCCAGCTCTTCTTGTGAACGGCGCTTATCCACATGCCAAGTACACTCAGAAACGCCCAGATAATGTCCGAACCCTTGGCCCTAAATCCTGTCTGAACCCCCAAACCCAAAGTCCAACACCTCGAAACCCTACACCCGAAGCCGCACAACTTCCAAACCTCGACCCCACAACCGACAAAAACGGAACTTGCCTTCGACCTCTGCAAGCCTCTACCTAGTGAATTGGAAGGATCACCACCTGAGGTGAACATGGCAAGTGCCATTCACATCTTCCGTGGCCTCACGACGCATCGAAGCCTTGGCGTGGTTAAGACCTGGACAGTGGGGACCCTAATATAGTACCCTGGATAGTAGGATACTTATTATAAGAACCCCAAAATCAAGAATTCGATTTTTTCGGAAGCTCCCAATTCGAGCATGGATAAAGGATGGTTGGTACCAGGAGGTGATAGGATTCACTGGAGGTGATCTTTAATTCATCAGGAGTTTGAGGTCCCGGGTTGTAGCATGAAGGGCCCGGAGTGCATGTTCCATCTTAGCAGGAGTGTTCTAGCTGAGGGGTACATTGAAATGATTTTTAATCTTCGGTTCCTTCAAACTTTAAGAAGCAGCTAAAATTACAACTCTTCTTAGGGGTCTAAGTTCAGTAGAGCTAGGAGAATCAACGCCAACCTATACCCAGGAACCGCGGGCGCTTTCACTGCGCTCGCCTTGGTGCTTCTGGCTTTCATGTTGAGGACGTCCCGGATCTGGCCAGGGGTGGTGCGGCAGTTTTTGTAAGGGCTAATTGGGAGTTCTTTTGGGTACAATAGTAACTTTACACATTTCACAGGTTCGATACTCGTTCCCCAGCGTTTGATGAGGTTTTTGGGGATTACTGTAGGGTTCATGGCTCACGGTTCAGGGTCTACTGTTAAGGTTTACGATTCAGGATTTAAGGTTTGGGTTTAAGTTTGGGCAGAGGTGTTGAAGGGGTACAAAGCCCTAAACAAGCCCTAAACCCTAAACCCTACGCAAACCCTGAACCCCGAGCCCCTAAACCTTAAACCGTAAGCCCCGAGCCGACATTACTGCCTACAGGGAACTCTAGAAAGTTGGAATATGGATTAATGGTAGGATCCCCTATAATTTGCCTTAAAGGGGTTACGATAATGATATTCCAACTTTCTGGCTTCTACTGCCTACGTCATCCGTCTGCCGAAGCCTCCGAGGAGCCGTGGCATCCCGGAGCCCCCTCACTTTAAAGCCGCAAAGCCCTGGAAAACCGTAATCAGGGTTTAGGGTTTAGGGGAGCATATACATATACATATATATATATATATATACAGGGTTTAGGGCTTAGGGTTTATAGGGTTACGTAGGGTTTGTTTAGGGTTTGGGGTTTGGGGGAGCCAAGATATAAAGGCCAACGCCATATACTCTAGTTGTGTGAAGATCCAAAATTTATAGAAGCCTGAATCGTTGCCCCTTGATCCCTTGAGGGCATGTATTGATACTATAATCCCAAAGCCCTATTCAAAATATTAAGGCCCCTATACGAAGCCCCTGCAGTGCCCATTATGGCACCCTTTCTAGTCACCCTTCTAGATCCCTGAAATTGGAGCCCCTAAAGGAAGCCGACTCTACCTGTTCACGCGGCCCGATATTAAGCCCAGCCCTGCTAAACTCCCCGTGCAAGGAGCTTACGCCGACGCTTTCGGCTAAGCGCTGGAGAGGTGAATCCCAAGGCCATGAGGTTAGGGCTAGGGGTTTAGGGTAGGAGTCTTATCTATGGCCCTGTTTACTAGGTTTAGGACTTTAGGATAGGGTCTGGGATATCGGGTTGGGTACATGTAGTGTTTCGCGAGGTGAGACGAAGCAGTTTGTTTCACAGTCAGAAGTACGAGGATCTGTGGGGTTTAGGGTTTAGGGTAAGAGATCATGTAGACTTCTTGTATTGCAGCCCTGAGCCCGACACCCCAACAAAGCCTGCACCCGAAACCCCCAGATCGACAGCCCACCTCCATGGTACCCGCTCCGACTCTTAATCTCGAAAACCTCTGAAACCCCGAGACCCTGAAACCCGGAAAGCCTATAAACCCGTAGACCCCTAAACCACTAAACCCCTAAAACCCTAAACCCCTAAGCCCTAAACCCCTAAACCCAAAGCCCGAAGCCCAGAAAGCCGTAAAGACGAAGAGCCCTGCAATCCTGAGCCCGGCAGGGCCGCTCCACTTTGCTCACCGCGCTCCGCTCCTCGTCCGCATGCTTGGAGGATCATGGGACTTAGTAGTTCCTTTAAGGGTACTATAGGGTTCTATAATCGGGCTCCTTGAAGGGATCCTTAAAGGGATCTATATGGGTTCTATAATGGAGGATCATGGGACTTAGTAAGTACGGTTATAAGTACCCTAATTGGGGTTATAAGTATAGATACCCTAATTCTAGCCCTAGTTACTAAATCCCATGATCCTTTAAGTGGGAGTGGCGAGTAGAAATCAGAACTTTGGTAGGGTTTATATAGGTATCTAGGGGTTCCTTTAAGCGTAGCTTTTAAAGGGGTCTATAAGGGTTACTATACGGGGTATTATAGGGGTTTCGTATAGGGGCCTAGATAATTACCAATACTTCCTCATTAAATTAAAGTATAATGGACTCCAAAACCTTACACTAATTATTCAGGCCTCTACATTGGGGCGTGTGGGTCAGTGTTTGGGTTGCGGGCTTCAGATTCAGATCTCCTGGGTTCAAGAAACCATACTTGGAGGATCGTGGGACTCAGTAAGTAAGGTTATATATAAGTACCCTAATTGGGGTTATAAGTATAGTCGCCCTAATTATAACCCTAGTTACTAAGTCCCATGACCCTTTAAGTAGACCCTATAATAGAACTCCTATAGATCCCTTTAAAGGAGCCCTTTAAGGAACCCTAGTTACTAAGTCCCATGATCCTTTAAGTAAATTTGACCCGGGAGTTTCGGTTGCCTCGATCAGCGCTTCCTGCAACTCAGCCTGGAACAACTTGGCATGTCCTAAACTAAACCCTAAACCTTGTCATTTCGGAACGCCACTGCCTTGCTCGGTTTCACAGTGATTGGGGGGTTCCTTATTATAAACTATAGTATAGTGGGCCCCGAAACCCTATTCTACCTATTAAGGCCCCTATTCTAGGACGTGTGGGTCCATAAGGTGCCGGTCGAAGCCGTCACAAGAGCTAAGAAGCCGCAAAGCTGTCGGAAGCAGAGCTATCTTCGTATGTAGAGCTACTGTACATTGGGAAGACATCTTAGTGTCACTGATAAAACTACCTACCGGCTGTAGATCTCCATACAACCCGGGCTGATACTGCAAACCAAATCAAAGCCTCAAGTTCACCGAAGGCCCCCTGCACGCGCAGTTGCTGTAGCAGTCAATGAAGTCTGTAGGACATCTTGAATGTCATTTCATAGAAACTCATTGGTTTTGCTTAGATCCAGCGGTTCAAAGTTTAAGCCACGAAGACTTAGTCAAGCTCAAATACAATCCGGATCATGCTATTGCGAGCTCTTGTATAGCCTTAAAACCCTACAGCCTCAACCGCAAACCCAAGTTAAATGCCCTGAACCTTTTGAAGCCCTTAGACTCTGGACCCCGAAACTGTTGTTTTTTTTGAGTTTCGGAGATTCGGAGTATAAAGGATGCTGATATAGGATCCTTGGGTATAAGGAGCCCTAGGTACATCTCAAAAAACCCATTTGTAAAGCCTAAATCAGATGGAAAAGAGCACCGAACAAAAAGCCACCCCCCCCAACTACGCCACCCTAAACCAAATCCTAAAACCCTAGAGGCATAGAGCTCTAAACCCTAAACCCCTTTAGATCCGCTATAGCCTGTAACCCATTAAGGGGCCCTTGTAAGGAACCCTAAGCCCTGAACCCTAAACCCCCAAAGCCCAACAACATCCGACAAAGCAGAGCTCAAGAACCCGAAATTAGTATTGGTAATTATTTAGGCCCCCTTTTATCCTACCCTTGTAGATCCCTTATAGTTTATAACCCTTATAGTACCTTTAAAGATCCCTTATAGTATATAACCCTTATAGGCCCCTTTAAAGGAACCCGAAGTCGCAGCCGAGGTCTATCGGGTCGTAACTTGCAGCACGACCAGGCTCTAAAATTCTAAACTTTGGAGACGGGGTGGTGCCGGGGAGCTTTTAAAGGTAGTCCGCGGCTGTTCGTAGGGTTTACGGGTTTAGGGGTTTCGGGTTTGGGGTTTTCTGGAGGCTTCAGTTTTACTAACCATCGATATTGGAGGAGCTAAGGAGCCAGGGATGATGATAGTCCCTTCTAAATAAGGAGCTAAAGAGCCAAGGGAACCCCAAAACCACTGATTAGTTTAGATTCCGGACCTCGGTGTTGGGGTTTTGAGGAGCGGAAGTCTTGGGATGCTGGCGTTGCAATGAAGGGTTGAGGGGGGGGGCTCGGGTTCTCGGCTTGTGGCTTCAAGGTTTAGGGTTTAGAGGGGTTTAGGGTTTAGGGTTACGGTTGAGGTTTAAAGGCCTCAGGCAACTGCAGAGCACGGAGATTGTTTGCACTGTTTAGCAAGGTTGAGGTCAGATCAGATGTGAGATCGCTCGCTTGAGCTCGCACCTTCTTTCCTCTTGACACGGTTCTCTTGCGGAGTCTTGCGCACTGGGCGCTCGTTTTTACTTCTTGAGTCATTCGCCCTCTCTCTGTCCCTCTTTCTCTCCCTCTCCCTACTTCAGCCTGCCACTTCGAGGGCCTCGCTTTTCTGCTGGAGCGAATCTTGACGGGCGAAGTCTTCAGAACAAACCTATTGCGCGCCCTGAGTTTTGTGCTCAAGCGCTGTGTGGGACGGTACACCGGCCATGGAGTTCAGTATCTGCAACCTCGCCAAAACCTTCAAGAAAGTCAAGGATGTGGTGCAGGACAAGATGAAGGGCATGCGAAGCAAGCTCTACGACAAATTCAAAAGCTTGGCGGATGGTGCGATCGAGTCTATGGGAGACTTCGTCGATGGGGTCAAGATTTTTGGTTGCCCTTCGCGACCCCCGCTCGCTGATGAAATCTGCCGCTCGGAGCTCCCACAAAAGCCCTGCTGCCCCTAAACAAGTGGGGAGACAAGGGAAACCGGTCGCTCAAAGGCTTGGTCGCTCTGCAGAATGGGGGGACCTGCGGTGCCCCACACTGCGGCCGGGCTTTGAATGTGGCTCACGGTTAAGCTCGCAATGGCCGCAAGATGCACGATGAGTGGGAGTGCTGGCAGTAGTCTCACAATAACAGCATCTTATGGCCGTGCCGCCCCGCCCTTTTCCCTTGAGATGCTGTTTGGGCTCTCAGCACCAATAGCTTCGTAGTGTGATTTATGGGAGTTTCACCTCAACTTCAGCCCAGCGGGTCGAATGGAGTGCCGCTCTTCTTTTGATTTTGCTGCATAGTTCTCCGGACGGCAAAGAGACCCAGACATAGAGTTTTTGCTGGAAAAGGGAGCAGATCACATGCCAGACGGCCAGATGCTCTTGACTCGTGCAGAGCGCAGGTATTACATGACAGTTCATGGTATGATGCTTCTTGCAGTATTTGACTTCACCGTTGTTACTTATTCATACTTATTGGAGTCTCATCTCGTGTGTTGGTACGGTTGTAGACTCTGGTGTTTCGACTCTGCTCCCCTGGATCAGCTTCAGGTTGCGTGCATGCACATGCACACGCAGAGACGCACAGGCAGACACGCACACACATGCGCGAACACATTACATTGTGCAACAAATGCTACACCAGGGAAGGTAGGATAGTTAAACTTACCTTTGGTTAGTAGGGAATGGAAGAATGGTAGTAATAATTAGTAGTCATAATTGTACCCCATTCCTCCACTCCCTACTAACCAAAGGTAAGTAAAGGATGCAGCCCATGGCATGAGCCCCGTAAACCGCAAACTCTATCACTAGTCACTCGTCCCAGTTCTTGTGAAAAGGCAGCCCTCAAGAGCAAACTCTCCTCCAGACTCCAGGTGCTGGATGCGGTGATGAAGCCCCTGGAGTCCATTGTCATCAGGGATGGGCCCACGCGTCTTGCAGAAAGAGATAGCGCACCGTAATAGCGCTTTTTCCTTTTATGTTTGTCGGCGGCAGTATTTTGACGTGTTGTTTTCTGCTGCAGCTACTAGTCTGTTCGTGAGGTTTCGCAGGTGCCACTGCTGCTGCCGCTGCCACCGTCACTGCCGCTGCCACTGCTGCTACTGCTCCTGCTGCTACTGCTCGTGCTGCTCCTGCTGCTCCTGCTACTCCTGCTGCTCCTGCTGCTCCTGCTGCTCCTGCTACTCCTGCTACTGCTGCTGCTGCTGCTGCTGCTGCTGCTGCTGCTGCTGCTACTGCCACCGCGACGACGACCACGACCACTAACACGACCACCGTTGTTACGGCTATTCCTGCGGCCATTGCTACTACTGCTCTTACAGCAACTACCTCTACTACTGCTTCTGTTTGCTACTGCTGCTACAAGCCATTTCTACTAGCACAAGAACAACAGGATCTGTCACCCGCACTGACCCGACAGGTAGGCTGACTCCCTTCTAAGGTCAGTCGTGCACGAACATGTCGTCTTCAAATTGGGAGACACTGTCACTGGGCTTTGAAGTACCATAATTTAATACTTTTTTCTCTTAAAGGAACCCTTATGAAATAAAAGTTTATACTTTTTTCTCCCTGGCTACTTAAAAGCCCAGGTCATGCACTGTTGTGGCAGCCTCAGCACTGTTTTGCATGATCGCAGAGCTGGTGGACCCGAAAAGACTCGAGTCTCATCAGCCTAAACAAACCCTAAGGCCTTAAACCCTAAACCCTAAACACTAAACCCTAAACCCTACCTGATTTTGGGGTCCTTAGAGTAAGGATCCTACTATTCAGGGTATTATGTTAGGGTCCCCTATTTTCGAAAACTCCCATGTACTACTGCATCACGGTTGGCAGA
Source organism: Symbiodinium sp. CCMP2592 (assembly GCA_905221615.1). Lineage (NCBI taxonomy): Eukaryota > Dinophyceae > Suessiales > Symbiodiniaceae > Symbiodinium > Symbiodinium sp. CCMP2592. The sequence continues at coordinate 93,685 of CAJNDT010002513.1, forward strand.
AGAGTGCACTGCCTTCCGCGTCTTAGCGTAACTTAAGGACCGCAGAATCCGCATGGATCCGGGGACCTCGTCATCCCTATTCTAGGGGCTGGGCCCTGAAACCCTACTCGCTGAAGCCCTGCACCTTAAGCCCTAAGCGCCAGGCTGCTTGCCAATCCCTCAACTCGGCCTTTGGGGCTTGATCGGGGGTCACGAAGCCAAAACCCGAACCCCGAGCGCCTGACCCTGTCGATTGCAAAGCCGCAAAGCCGCCTAAGCTGACAAGCCCGCAGTCTTAGCTGAACGCGTCTCGGAGGATCAGGGGATCTGGTCAGGCCGGTTGTCAGTACTTAAGGACTGCTTAAAGGATCATGGGACTTAGTATCGAGGGTTACAATTAGGGTAACTATACTTATAGCCCCAATTAGGGTACTTATAACCTTACTTACTAAGTCCCATGATCCTCCAAGCATAAGCACTTGTCACTATCCTCAACTTTCTGAAGTCTTACTTCTTCTAGCTTCCTGTAACCCCCGCACAGATCAGCCCTCGGCACCATGCAAAATTCTATGATAAGGCCCCAAGAAAGCACATAAGCAAAAATTTGGACAGGGATATCCCTTTAAAAGTTCCTCATAATGAAAGCCCATTAAGGTAGGGATATCCCCATACAATGCTTTTGCTTATGTGCTTTTTTAGGTCCCTATATGAGCCGCAATTCGCTCTCTTCAACTACAGAAAGTCGAAGAACTACGAGGTCGGAGAGGAGCTTTCACACTGAAGCCTGAAAGCGGATGACGCCCCATAATATAGGGGCCTTGACGATTAGAATCGGGTTTGGGGGTATAATATACGAAACTTATGAGAAGGAGCCCCCCAAAATAGTATTGGTAACTATTTCGGCCCCTATATTAAACCCCTGTAATAGCCCTTACAGTAATCTTTATAGACCCCTTTGAAAGGACCCCTTAAAGGGAACCCTATCCTAAGCGCTAGACACAGTGCCCAAGGCGGGCAGATCGGCACCGTGGTGGGCATCGACGAGGACGGAGATCTCCGTGTGATTAAAGCGGACTCCAGCTCGACCGCAGTGCCCCCGCAGCAGATTCGGGTTTCCGAAAACTAGGGCCAACTAGGGATACCTTATTTTGGGGTCCTTATAATACGGATCCTACTATTTAGGGTACTATTATATTAGGGTCCCCGATTTTCGGAAAATGAGGGGTACCTTATTGTGGGGCACGAGGGCTTGCAGGGGTCTCTGCTTGTCGTACTCTCATGTCGGCCCAAAAGGTAGTCATCCATGCTTCCTAGTGAGGGTTTAGGCTTGCAGTGTTTAGGGCGTATCCTTGAGCAATCTTGAGCTTCGCTAAGCTTGAGTGAGTAAGCACAGGATTGACAATGATTGCCGCAACTAACACTAGGGCTGGTTTGACCGTGCCTATGACTACAACCGTGAATGATTGTGAGCGAGTGTGCCCACGACTCAAAGTGTATAGCCACGCCTTCGAGCTGCAACAACCAGGATTCCTAAACCCTCAACCGAGGTGTGGTTTGCCTCCAAGTGCACCAAGACTTTCAGCATCGGAGACCGTGTGGGCTACAACGGCGGTGATGTTGCGGAGCTGATCGGATTTGATGCCGATGGCTCCTTGACTCATCAACCCAAACCCTACACCCCGAACCCCATAATGTTCTGTAGATACACCCTACTTGGAGGTTCATGGGTACTTATAAGTGGGGTTATAAGTAGGGTAACCATAATTATAACCAATATTAGGGGACTTATTTCCCCACTTATAACTTCCCGCGGCTCCTCCTTGTCGCAACTCCTCCTTGTCGCAACTCCTCCTTGGCGCAACTCCCTAAACAGGAAGTCGGGGCTTGGGGACCAGATGTTTGGCTTTGGGGCGCAGTCGGTTTAGGGTTTAGGGTTTAAGCTGGAAATGTAGTTTCGGATTTGGGTCAAGGCGGTGCCATGCAGAGCGGCTTAGGGTGTAGGCCAGGATAAAGGTGGTTTCTGCTACCTCTGGGCCCTGCCTGACAATCCAGAGGTGTACGGTAGCCTCAGGCAAGACGGCTTCATGCAACGCGATAGGCAGGGGCCCCTTCCAGGTGACAGCCAGAAAAACTGCTTTCCGGTAGAAGTGCTCGGGGACAAAGCATCTCAAGCCTGGTTGCTTTTCTAGGCATAGCAGAGCAGTTGACATCTTCTCCAAACAGCTCTGCCGTGTACACTGGAGTGGTTAGATAAAGCAGTGCGATTCAGAATGTTTGCGTTTCTGGTTTCGGGTTCCTCCCTAACCCCCAAAACCCTCAACGCTAGACCCTAAACCTTAAACCTGAACCCAGATGAATACACCCCCAGCCCTGCAGGCCTGAGCCCTAAGCCACCGCAAGTCGGCAAAGCGAGTCCATGCACGAGACCCTAAACCCGAAATCTTAAACATTAGACAGAACAGGAATAAATGGATAGATACACATATTTTATTTGTTTACATACATACATACATTCATACATACATATGTATATATATATATACACATATGTTTTAATAGGTTGCTATATCTGCATATCTATATAACGATATCTCTACATATCTATATGTTTATATCACTACATAGCTATATACCTATATATCTGTATTGTCTGCATTACCTGTGTTATCTGTATGTCTATATCTAAAGCTTTGTCATCTATATGTTTATCCATGTCCTATTTTCTGTATTTTCCTTTTTTCTATATCCCATGTCTACACCCTATATGTCTTATCCTATAGCCTAGTTTATATATACATATACATATATATGTATATATAGATGTATTTCTATGTATGCACATACCGTTTTTCTATATATCTGTATATCTATCTACCTTTATTTCTGTAAATCTGTATATCTCTAGAACTATATCGCTAGCGATGGCTCTGTATACACACCTATAGAGATCTATCTATGTATGTCTGTCCATCTCTATCCATGTCTATCTATCTCTATCTGTTTTCATCGGGCTTCTGTCGATAGACAATCACCAAGTACACTAATACGTCCATGTATGTGACTGCTATACCTCTCTCTCTCTCTCACACACACACACCCATATGTACATATGTATATCTATATATATATATATATATATATGTGTATATATACATATATATATATATATGCATATAGCATATGTATATATATACACATATATAGGCATGCATGAAGGCACATATGCATATGCCTATGTGCATACGCATATGTGTATACATATGTACATACCTTGCATGCACTGTTTTAGATATATGCTGAACCATATATGTATATATGAGTTTCTCTCTATGTTTGTATTCATCTGTATATATATATATATATGTATGCATTATCTACTTATACCTACCTGTATGTATCTGTATCTTTCAGCATCTATCTATATCCATCTACATCTATCTATCATTATCTACTTATACATACACATACACTACTACTACACACACCCACCCACACACACTAACACATACAATACATGCATACATGCATACTTACATACTTACATACTTACATACGTACATACACGTACACGTACATACATACACACATACATACATACATAGAACGCCCTGCAAGATCGACCGGGTCGTCTGTTTCTGGGTTGTTGCAACCTGAGGTTGCCCAGGCGGTGCCCACCGGAGAGTTTCAGAAAATGAGCCCCAAAACCTTACAAAACCTAAATCTTAAAACCCTAAACCTTACAAACCCTAAACCTTAAAAGGTTCTTATCCACAATTTCGGATATAGGGTTGTAGAAACAAGCCTTAAACTGAGAGAACACCCCACTCCAAACTCCAGGGGGCCCAATTTCGGGTCGAGCGTTTCATGCTTCTAAACTGGGCCTGCATAATTGGAATGGGCTTTTATCAAGGTTTGTATGAGGGTGTCTATAAGAAGTTTAAAGAGTCTTATGGTGTTTAATACAGGGGTCTTAATAGTCATACTACAGTAGAAACCTTTCGAGCCCTTACAGGAGCCCTGCTCTAGCTGTTAAAGCCGCTATACTGGATCAACCCGCACGTTCGTGAGCCCTACTCTATCGGCCCTCGGGTTTCATTAGAAGCCGTCAGATACATAGCAGGGGAGAATACTTACAGGATCATGGGACTTAGTAACTAGGGTTATAATCAGGGTAGCTATACTTATAACCCTAATTAGGGTACTTATAACCCTAGTTACTAAGTCCCATGATCTTTTAAGTAGGTTATGGGAGTGCAAAGCAAACTGGTTTCAGAAAATTGAGGGAATCGAAGCCCAGATATCCGGACAGTAAACAGTAGAGGCCTTTGGATAATATGAGAACCCGTGAAATGAGGTAACCCTTTGCTTTCAGAAAAACTCCAGGTGACTTCATCGTTCGTCGTGCAGACGGCTCAGAAGCCGTTTGGTACCGGTGTCCCTGGTCCGCAAACGCTTTCCATAAGGCATCTTGCTCCATGGGTTCATGTGGGTAGTTGTCAAAACTATAGGCCACTTTTTTGGGCACCCTAAATATTAGGTGCCGTATTATAATACGGATCCACAAAGGGACCATAATTCTGACAACCACCCATGTAGACAATCAGGGAACTGTGTAAAGCAGGGTTATAAAGAAGGGGAACTGGGTATGGTATACGGTTTACATACATTCCCAGGTGCTTGCAGACTTGCTTACTAAGTCACCTGATCCTTCAAGTAACAGAGGCTTGCCAACTGATCATCCTAGAGCTGTCTCCAGGGGGAGTTCTCGGTTCGCAGTTCGTGTACTTGGAGGATCACGGGACTGAGGAAGTAAGGTTATAGGTATTTTAGCTGGGGTTGTAAGTATAGTTACCCTCGTTGTAACCCTCGTTACTACGTCCCATGATCTTTTAAGTAGAGTGTTCTCGAGATTTAGGTCAAGGCCTTAGGGGTTTCGGGCTTTTAGGGGTGTAGGGGTTTCGGGCTTTGAGTTTAGAGTTTTTGGGTTTAGGGGTTCAGGGGTTTAGGGGTTTAGGGTGAAGGGTTTAATCGGGGATGCGTGGGGATCGGAGCCCATGGGCTCGGCTGAAGCCACCTCTTGGCTGCGCGAGCTCATCGAGGAGGAGATTGGAGCTGATGCTGCCCGAAAGCTCCGGGCGCATTCTTGCAAGGTTACATTGCTCACATGGGCAGGCCAATCTGGGAGATTCAGCCGCGAGGAGAGAACTCTTCTCGGCCACCATGCCGAAGCGACGACGCGATCAGCGACGTACGATCGTGATGCGGTCCTCGCATTGCACAGTAAAGTTTTCTTGATGCTCCAGGACATCAGTGCTGGGTTGCAGGAACCCGATGCTCCGGCTGCCAGGAAGCTCTTATCCATGGCCTCTCTCGACCGACAGCCAGTAGCCGAAGAATGGAAATAAACGGCATAAGGGGGTATGTTATGCCTTTTCATAGACACGACAAAGCATAGCAACAAAGCTTGATGCCCAAGGTTGTATATTTGTATACTTGTAGTTCAACGGCTGATGCGTACGCATCAGGAGCTCATAACGAAGGAAGAGTTTTCGCACAACAAGGGCAAGGGCCTTGGTTGAGTCATTCAGTGCTTTGCACTTCCGTCTGTCAAATGCCTTACCAAACCGCTAACCCTTAGCCTGGAAACCCCAACCTTAGGGACCCAAAAAGCACATAAGCATAAGCAGTTTATGGGGATATCCCTCCCTTATTGGGCTTCCTTTTAAGGGGGTTTATCTGGGATATCCCTATCCTCACTTTTGCTTATGTGCTTTTTTGGGGCCCTCCAACCCTTGCCCAAACCTCGAAGCCTCTAGCCCTAAGCCCCTAAAGCCCTATAGCCCAAACTCCTCGACCCAAAAAACCTCAGGTTTAGGGTTTAGGGTTTAGGGGTTTAGGGTTTAGGGTTTAGGGTTTAGGGGTTTAGGGTTTAGGGTAAGCCCAAAGCGCCTAAGCCGTCAACCCCGAGGCAACAGCACCCGGCTCCTGAGCATCGGAGACCGTGTGCACTACTGTGGCGGAGATGTCGCCACTGTGGAGGGCTTCGATGAGGAAGGCCACCACACGTAGGTGATGTAACCACCCCACTCCGCCATGTTTGAAAAACTCCCAGATGCTGTGCCCGGCTGCCAATCTCTGCCACTTACCTGTTTCGGATTGGTGGTTTGGGGTCGTAGTGTCTTTGCCATCCTAGCCTCTGCAGGTGATGTGGAGGTCGTCAAGACCGGTGGTGTCAAGAGTGTGTGGTTTGCAAGCAAGTGTCCGAGCCTCAGAAGCTACTCCAACGCCCCCTCCCCACCAACCCTAAACCCTAAACCCGAAAACTCTGGTTTTAGTGTAAGCCGACTTTGGCTGGATCATTTCGCAGAAAGGGTCCATTGCACTTTAAAAAATCCCCTAAAAATAGACTCCTTGGTCTTAGTCCCTAGACCCCCCAAACACCAATCTGAAAGACCCTGGACCCTGAGGCCCTGAACCTTAAAACCCCGAAACCCTGCACCCCGAACCTGGACCGAGGTTTGGGTTTAGGGGTCTACTATCATGGGACTTAGTAAGTAAGGTTATAGGTACCCTAATGAGGTTATATGTAAAGTTACCCTAATTATGACCCTAGTTACTAAGTCCCATGATCCTTTAAGTACGGTCTAGGGTTTGGTGCTTAGGGGTCCAGGGTTCAGGTTGAAGATTTGGCGTTTAGGGTTGGTTCCATTTTTGGTAGCTCTGTGTTTTTTCCATGTCTTTGGCGATTCTGATGCTTCCATGACCATGGACAGACGCGGTCAAGAGAGTTGTATCTTTCGCGTCGCGTAGTATTTGAGAGTGGTAGCCAAGTATAGTCCCAATCTATTTACACTACAATGCTCCTTCACCCTCAAACCTTATCCTGATTTTGAGGACCCCTAGATAATGATGGTGTCAGGAATCAGCCTCGTGCTGCTGTTCATACTTTCTGCTGCCATCATCATCATTCTGATTATGCGTGCTGCTTTGTTGCTTTTGATATTCAAGGAACAGCACAGGTTTTGATGATGATGATGATGATGATGATGATGATGAGTGGGATCGCGTTGAAAGTTTACGAGGTGCAGTTGATGTTTCTCCCACTTTGGGAATTTCCGAAAATTAGGGGTCCTTTAGGGTTCCTTTTAAGGGTTACTATAAAGGTACTACAAGGGTTTCTTTACAGGGCTCCATAAGGGTGTAGAGTTTCCGAAAATTAGGGGTACATTATTTGGGGGTCCTTATAATAAGGACCCAACTATGTAGGGCACTATATTCGGCTCCCTTATTTTCGGAAACTCCCACTTTCTGTTCCTGTTTAGCGAACTCCGCCCCTGGACTGTCAGCCCCCCAGGCTCGGCCCTCCCGTTTCGGGTGCCAGGTGTTCGCCTGTTTCCAATAAATCCCTCTTCCAGCAGCCCTCTCCCGCTCCAAAAAGTTCCGAAATCCTAGAAACCATACCCCCTTGCAAAATGTCCTTGAACGCTTTCCCGCGGCCCCAACAGAACCCAGGAATCAATTTGCTAAAGTCCTAAGCCCTAGACCCTAGTGAACCCTAGACTTAAACCCTAAACCCTTTCTAAAAGGAAAAGCCTAAACCCTAAACCCTAAACCCTAAACCCTAAACCTCATGAACTCCAAGGCCTAAACCACGATAAAGGGCCCAAGCTGCGACGCATTTGCCCAGGCATTCAGGGCCTCGGACCTCTGGACAAGGCATTCTTGCCAGATCTTGCGGGGCTTAGGGGGTTTAGGGGATTTAAGGGTTGTTACAATCAGGTAAGGGGGGTTTAGGGGATTTAAGGGTTGTTATAGCCAGGTAATGTGGGATTAGTGCAGGGTTTTATGTTTCTTCATCTTTCAAACTCATTTTCATAGGCTCGTAGTACTGCTTTATGGGGTGTCCACGGGGTCCTCTGCGTTTCTTACAGGGCGATGGGGTACTTTTTGGGTTTGATGGAGTGTTTACAGGCTTCTTGTATGTTTTTGCTTGGTTTAAGAGTGGGGTACTTTAGGCATGAGGGGTTGTTATTCGGGCGCTCGCAGGGTCTCATGGCATTCTAGGTCTTTTGTGTTGCTTCGAGGCTTCAGCGTCTGTAAGGTTTTGTGGAGTTGCAGCATTTAGGCGTTCTGGCTTGCCGTGGCTCACGCCGGAGTCTGACGAAGCCACACAGCTCTTCTCTTGTTATAACCCAAACGGCTAATCCAGAAGCACCAGTTCAACCAAAGCTGAGCACCCCAACACTAAATTCAACGCCCCTAAGTCCAAACCCGACAGCTACGCAGTTTCGTGACCTTTGAAATACAGACAAAGGTAGCTCACAGCATTTTGCTCTTCCTAGCCCTGGCTCGCAGTGAGTCCTGACAATCCTGAGCTCTCAAGCCTTGAAGTCAAGCCTTAGACAGCCTTGTGGGCACGCTTGGGTTCCTGCGTCAACTACTACTACTACTACTACTACTACTACTACTACTACTACTACTACTGCTGCTACTACTATTACTGTTACTATTACTCTTAATATTACTGTTACTACTACTCCTGCTGCTGCTGCTACTACTACCACTACTACTACTGCCAATCGTATTGCTACTGCTACTGCCGCTGCTCATTTTCCTCCTCCTCCTCCTCCCCCTCCTCCTCCTCGTCCTACGCCTCCTACCCTTCCTACTGCTACTAGCTCCTCTTTGCAATCAGCAGCTTTACGTTTCAACTTACCGCATTCTGAGACGGCGATTTTGCAGGCGCTGCCCTCGGAGGGCCCTTGAGGCTTCCAGGAGATGCGGGGGTTTGGGGTTTAGGGGCTGAGGGTTTCTTGCTTTGGGCTTAGGGCCTGGGGTTTAGAGCCTCGTTTGGCGCTGTAGGGTTTAGTGTTTTGTGTTTTAGGGTGCAGGGCTTAGAGTCTAGAGCCCCTTTTTTGGTGCCAGGGTTTGGGTTCGTTCTTTCGGCGTTCAGGGTTTGGGATATTTGTTTAGGTTTTAGGGTTTATGTTTCGGGTTTCATACGGTCGTTGTTCGATCCTGCTTTTCGAAGTTGCTGTAGGGTGTAATTCTCAGAGACTTGTCCAACGTTTTATGTAAATTCTCGGGTTTGGGTATATTGGGTTACAAGTATAGTTACCCTAATTATAACCATAGTTACTAAGTCCCATGATCCTTTAAGTAATGCTCACAAGGGTGGAAACGACGGCGTTGTCACGAACTTATAAACGTCCTTGTGGCATCCCAACTTCCTGCCCAGCGCCATGCAGGAAATATGCCAACGACGACAGCTTTTCATAGACAGCCAAAAGGGGCTTGAAATCGGGCTGTAGAAACTAACTAACTAGGCCTCGAACCCTTATCAACCTTTTGTAAGCCGGTATCAGCTCCGGAGTAAAAGCCCCTTCTGGCTTGCAAACAGCTTTTCTAGCGGCGGGCTTGAGGGCTTCTAGCTGCCGGGGGTCTCGTATGTTCTTCGCCCCAAAGCCTTACGGCCTAGAACCCAAGAACTTAAAAACCTCTACCGGCGAGGCGGTTTGCTATAGAACCCTGAACAATTTTAAGAAGTATAGTGCCTTTCCTTCGGGTTCTTCACCCTCTTCGCATCGAGAGCGCTACATAGGTTTAAAATGGGTTAAAGTTTTTGGGTTAGGCACTCGGGTCCCTTCAGTTGGCGTTCGGGATAATCAAGATCATGGGATTTCGGGTTTAGGGTTCAGGGTTTAGCGGTGGGAGGCTCGACTGGGTTTTGGATTGGGCTGTCATTACTGCTACTATCACTATTCCATCTGACATTATCATCGCTATGACTCGTTTTGATACTGCTTTCATTTCGAGCGTCGCTATTCCCTCAGCTATGCATGTTGTCACATTTTTTGGTTGTAACAGTTGTTCAGCTATTCTTCTTGTTCTTTTTTCTTGCTACCATTCATTTTTAACATTGTTATTAATTTTGGTCCGGTTTTTATCCCGGTTCCAGCTAAGGGCATTGCAGGCTTTGGGGTTTCAGAAACCTTTGAGTTTGGCAGCTTTCGCATGCCAAGCATTCAACGGTTTCATGATATTTACGGAAGGTTTTGCGGCATTTGGGATTTTGGCTTGTTAAGGCTTCGGGGGCTTAGGTTTTCTAGCTTTGTAGGTCTCACGGACTGTGGGGGTTTATAGGGTTCAGGGTTCAGGGTTGGAGCTGTACCGCCAAAGCATAAAGGGCGACCTGAATGGCTCGCTGCACTAGGGGCTTTTTGGATTCCCACAATACCGCCCTAAACCACCTCACAACAAGGACCTGAAGCACGATCCTAATTTAGTATCCGTATACCCCAAACTCTAAGCCCTCAACCCTTGTAAAACCATATGAATAGCAGCCGCCCTAACCACCGGAAAGCCCTAAACCCAAACCCTAAGGCTTTTGTTCGCAAATCTCCTTTCTGGCAGCAGCCACGTCTTCCGCCCCAAGGGCGCCTCGCACAACATGGGGGTGAACCCGAACCCGGAGGTGTGCTTCTTACTAGCTAAGTAGGCTTTGTTGGATATAGATGTATATAATATATGTATATATGGTGCAGCGCTGCTAGGCCCCCCCTCCCCCCCCCACCCCATGGTATCCCCCCCCTCCCCCCCTGTGGTTCGCTGTGGTGTGGGTTCCCCCCTCCCCTCCCCCTGTGGTTGCGGTCGGCTGTGCCCCCTTCCATGGCTATTGCTGGTTGGGCGTCCGGCTGCTAAAGGTTTTGACCTTAGGATGTGATACAGTTCCACTGGACTCCGACCTGCCCTGAGCTCCAAAGCCAATGACAGAGATGAATTTTTTGGTTATGATAATGACCAAGATTGTGGTCATGATCCCCACCTACGGTCCCTTGCTCAAGAGTCCCGAATGAAAACCATTCAAACTCGTTCTCAAGCTTACTTTTAACGTAAAACAATGAGCATGCGGTGCCGAAGCCCAGAGCAACACAAGAGCAAAGGTACCACCAACAGCCACACTGGGAATAGCACATCAACATAATTGGGCACAACATCATCGCCATCATTCTCACCTGTATGTCGAAGGGGAGGGGAAGGGAAGGGGAAGGGGCCCTGTGGTTCTACGGGTTGTGGGTTGCCCCTGGCGCTCCGCCCGTTTGCTTTGGAGAGGTATGTTTTGAGGGGGGTTGCGCGGATGATGTGTGACTGTTTGCTGGGACGAGAGGCCTGGCCGCGCGGGGGGGGGGGCATACCATGGGGGGGGCCTGCGACGCGGCGACGCGGCACCATATATACACACATATCTATCTATCTATCTATTTATCTATCTATATATATATATATACATATATATATATATACATATATATACACACACATATACGTGTATGTATATACAGGTACATATCTAAGCCGATACACAGCCACTGTAGCTAGCAGTCGGTCATTTTTTTGGCTGGGGTTTCAAGCCAAGATTCAGTGGTCTCCGGAAGTAGAGAAGTGTAATTCCAGGATGGTCGCGAAGCCACCCTATTTCGCATCTCCATGTGTCTGCCAGCCACGTCATCCGACCTACTTGTTGGGTCCGGGGACTTAGTAGGTACAGTTCTCAGTGCCTTAAGTGGGGTGATAAGTGCTTCTAGCTGTCTCTTAGTCCCGATGTATATGCATACATACATACCTACTCAGACACCTATGTTGACAACTACACACATTTACAAATTGGCTCTTTTGTAACCGAACCTACTCAGTCCCTTCACGCATTGATAGCTTTCTCGCTCGTGGCGAGCAGTCTGGTGGTTCTCACTGCGGAGATTTCCCTATCCTTTTGGGAGGGAAGTTTGATAATTGCGAATCTTTTCGGGCTGTTGAATACTTCAGGGGCCTTACAAGATCACCTATACTATTTGGGGGGCTCCTTCTTCTGCAATTATTGGGGCCCCTACATTATGGGGTTCTCGAAGGGTCTTCAGTAGCGTTCTTCGGGCGCTTTAAGTGGCTTTTTCCAGCAATAATCTCCTTGCAGTTCAACTTGCAGCGCTTTACCTATGTTTCTTGTTGGGTCTAGGTTTCCGGGGCTTGAGGTAGCCTGTCATGTCGTGTTCTTAGGCAAGCTGGGATGAGCCTCAGTAAGCCCTAAACCCTAGTACCGCGAAGCAGGGGTTGATTCCAGGCTTGAAGCGATGTATATATACATATATATATATATATATATGTTTTGTATATAGACTTAAGGGTCCCTAGAGTCCCCCTCGAGTGTAGAAGGCCTGCTTGTTTCCATATATACCCTTAAGTTAGGCCCTTAAGGTTCCTAGGGGCCCTAGATTGATGGGGCCTCGGCTTTGAGAGCCTCAGTTTTCCGTTTCATCTGCCTGAAAGGCAAGAGCTTCGGCCGACTGACTACAGGGACTGGTACAAAACTTAAAAGAACGTAGTAAGCATATTATAAGTCTGGATTAAGGACTGGAAATAGAATGCATATTACGTCCAAGTTGATGAGTGTATATGGGGTTCCTGTTGAGTGTGAACGTTCGTAAATGCGCATGTTCGATGTTGGTACGGGGATGCTTGTACTAAAGGCCGGTTTCACATGATCGCTCTGCAGGGAGTTCTTTCAAACGTTTTTATTCGGGTCGGCAAGGAAAGGCCATAGCAGGGCATAGACAACAATCAAGGCCTTTTTTCGGGGTTTGCAGTTGATGAGGTAGCCTATAGAAGGGGTTGTTGTATAACATGATATTATTAGACTAGTTACAGGGTTAGATCAGTTTGACAGAGGCTAATATGACAGCTGGCTCCGGATCAGCAGTGGGCTGAAATTCTCATCAACACTCTTACTGTCTTACTTGTAGGCTCAGGGGTTGAAGTTCATTCGTTTTTCTTGCAATATTGCGCTCTCTATCCCGGCTGTGACTGTAGTGGCCTCTCTTGCGCGCAATCCTTGCAAAGAAGCCTGCCGCAAAGGACTGGCGGGTGCGAAACATGGGCCGCCGAAAACAAGAGACAGAGCCCTGAGCGCCTGCTGCGGCTGATTTCTACTGTGCCACTGCTGCTGATTCCGTTGCTGGCTCCGCTACTGCTGCCAATGCTGCTTCTGCTGCTGCTACGACTGCTGCTGGTGCTACAACAGCAGCACCACCACCGCCAACAAGAAGAATAATGAGAATAGGAACAACAATAACGACAAGAAGAACAATAAGAAGCATAATGAGGATAATACCGGGCACAACAATAACAAGAACAACAACAAGCTTTTGTCTCTACCAGCAGGTAGAGACACAGTCGTCCACCAGCACCACCAGCACCAATAGCAGCAACAAGACCAACAACAACAACAACAGCAGCAACAGCAACCGCAATCACAACCACAACCACAACAGCAGCAGCAACAACAGCAACAAGAAAGTCACCAACTTCAACTTCAACGGCTGCTACAACTACAACTGTAACTACTGCAACAACAACTACAAGTAGAACTGCAACTGCAACACCTACCTACCCACCCACCTACCTGCCTACCTACCCGCTTACGTACCTGCCTGGTTACTACTCTATAGGTAGAGCCATACGAAATTTGGAAAGTCAGGAACAGGACTGCCAACTCTCATGCGAACAGAAAGCTCCTAGCAAGAACAGTAGCATCACTACAGGAACTTTCAGGTTCGTTGGCGTGTCACAAGCGCTTTGCAGGGTTAAACGGACTTATAAGCATGACTACTCCCAATCAAGGAGCTCACGACCTCACTTTGAACGGCAAGAACCCTTTCGGAAAAAACGCCCATAATAGACCTACGACCCCTGCATCCTCCGAGTGTGAGCCGGTGCATCCCTCTTGCGCACACGCAAGATTTGAAATCCCCTGAACAAGTGGCGGCTTCAATTACTTGATGGTTCTATACCCGAAATCCCATGCCATAGGGGGCTTCAGGGTTGAGGAACTTTGAGGGTTCACGAACTTTCTGCTCTGCGGCGTTTTGGTAAAAGACTACACCTAACCCGGAACGCCCCAAGGAGAGGTTGTGGTATACGACAAGGCTGGGGGCTGCAAGTGCTGTAGGGTCGCAGTCTGCATATTGAGCGTTTCGGAGCTTGTGTCAGGCTTTGAGTACTTTAGGTTTGATAAACCGGAAGTTGCTTCTGAGGGTCTCAGCTTTGGATATTAAGTCCTATAAACCCTAAGCCCCAAGCTGAATCCGATAAACGTGCGCTGAGACCCAGAACTTGGATCGATATGCAGTTTTAGGGTTTAGGGGTTTAGGGTTTAGGGTTTAGGGTTTAGGGTTTAGGGTTTAGGGTTTAGGGTTCACTTGCCGTTCTTCAGGGCTTTCTGTTTGGTCTCAAAGACTCGTGCAGATGCCCCCTAAACCCCCACCACCAGCCCAGGCATTTGGGGTTTCGGACTTCGGGTTGCGACTGAGCAGGTCAGGAAAGGTCTTGGACGAAGTGAACCGATTCAGGTTTTGGGGTGTAGGGATGGATAAGTTTGGTGTTTAGGGTTTAGGCATCTGGCTATAACATCCCTAAGCCCGAAACCCTAAACCCCTAAACCCTAAACCCGATAGCTTTGCCACTCTCTCTCAAGCTGCGTACTGTAACCCCGAGATCCGATCCCGCCTGAAACGCAAAACTTACTTAAAGGATCATGGGGCTTAGTAACTAGGGTTATAATTAGGGTGACTATACTTATAACCCCGATTAATATACTTATAACTTATAACCCTACTTACTAAGTCCCATGATCCTCCAAGTAGAAATCCCGAATTCTTATACCCTCCGGACCAGAAGCCTTGTAGCCCCGAGAAAGCTAGGACCAGCTAGGAGGCTCTGAACCGCAAGCCTTAAGCCCCCATACCCTAAACCCCCATCACACAGCCTTAAACCCTAAGCCTAAATCCTAAACCCTAAATCCTGAAGCCTCAAAGAACCGACAGGACCAGTGCTACCCAGAGTTCCTTCTCCTCTACAAGCGAGAGTTCAGCTGAGCTGGCTTTCGGAAAACTACGTGTAGTTTTGCTTCTCGAAACCCGAGCCGATGCCTTCGAGCGGTTTAGGGTTCAGGGTTCAGGGTTTAGGGTTTAGCATCTAAACCTGAAAATTGCAGACCTTCCCTGGTGCTTGTCTTGTGGGGCCACGTAGAGAGGGCATGGCTGGCCGGAACTCTCGACGGTGAGATCCACGCCGGCTGCGCAGCAGTTTCCGAACGCGAGGGTCTCGAGGGTTTGCAAGGAGACTGGCTTTGGTGGTCAGGGTTTTAGCTTTGAGTTACAGGGGTCAGCTCTAATCCTAAAGCCCGAAAGCCCGAAAGCCTAAACCTTAAACCTTAAAGCCATAAGATGTTAAAACAGGGTGTCCCAAACCCAATCCGAATGCCGTCAACGCCAGATTGAGGCTGTACTGTCAGTAGTTGTTTTCGGTGGTCTAGTTGCTGTTTGTTTAAAGTCTTGAACTTGCCCTTCCCTGTTAGCTAAGTCTCTGTTCAAGTCTCTGTGTCGTTTGGGTCCTTGAATCAGCCCCTTCCCCCTTACTCTGACTCGGCTCATCTCGGCTCTCAAGTTCTTGTCCCTGCCTTATGTCAGGGGGCTGGAGTGATGTGATTCGTCAGCAGGGTTTGGGGTTTTCAGTTTAGGGTTTAGGGTTCAGGATTCCTGGGTCAAGGAACGGATTCTCATGTGGGTGGTTGTCAAAATTAGGGTCCCTTTTTGGGTACCCTAAGTAATAGGTGCCGTATTGTAATAGGTACCCAAAAAAGGGACCATGATTTTGACAACCACTCATATAGGGGCCTTAATAATTAGAATGGGGTTTTTGGGCCCATTATACTATACTTATAATAAAGGAACCTCCAATAGATTGGCTCCAGATCCTCCAGAGACCCTCTTTTTGCAGAAGCTCGCTGCGTCAGAGGCCCGTGGCCCCCAGAATTTCTCGCACGCGCAACGCGCGCCTGTGTACAGTTCAGGCGGGATGTTGCGCGTAGAAGGCAACTACAGGAGATGGAGGGCTCGCTTACTTAAAGGATCATGGGACTTAGCAACTAGGGTTATAATTAGGGTAACTATACTTATAATCCCAATTAGGGTACTTATAACCTTACTTACTAAGTCCCATGATCCTCCAAGTAGACTCTGAAGCCTATCACTGCAGCAGATCCTTGAAGGGAAGCCCTAGCACCTTGCAAGCGGATGTTGCATGCCTACTCGGTTGGTGAGGCGACTTGGCATGCTCGACCATGCGACAAGGCATGGATTAGATCGCTTTTTCCTAGACTTCTGGGGGAGGGGCGCCATGATGATGAGGTGCCAGAAGACTGATCGAGAGATTTGGCAGGAAAATCGTCATCTGCGGGACCTCTGACATGGAATGCCTTACATCCCCGCCCGTGGGCTTACACGGGCTCCCAGATTTGGACATCACAGGCCACGAGAAGCAAGGAGTTAACATCCGAGTGTCAATTTTTCCGAGGATGTAGCTCACATGCCTTGTCCATCCTCTGGGTAAAGTCTTGCTTTTTTATGCGGCCGTGGCACAGTTTGGCAGCTCGGCGCGCATGTTGTGATTGTCTTGGGGAGCTTGCTTAAAGGATCATGGGACTTAGTAACTAGGGTT
This sequence comes from Symbiodinium sp. CCMP2592, assembly GCA_905221615.1. Taxonomy (NCBI): domain Eukaryota; class Dinophyceae; order Suessiales; family Symbiodiniaceae; genus Symbiodinium; species Symbiodinium sp. CCMP2592. Next base: position 110,212 of record CAJNDT010002513.1, read on the forward strand.
ATAATTAAGGTAACTATACTTATAACCTAATTAGGGTACTTATAACCTTACTTATTAAGTCCCATGATCCTCCAAGTTGTGAAGGAATCCGACAAAGCCCATGCACCGCAGCACCCGCGCCGGGCTGCCGGCACTGCCGAACGGAAGCCTTGCCGTAGTGTTGCAGCCTGCACCGCGCTTCGCCCGGCTACAGACCCAGACATCCGGGAGGATCCAAAAAGTAGACCCCTTAATGGGGGTTCCTATAAACTACCCCCTTAGTAGTATAGGGCCCCAAATAAGGGGATCTACTTTCTAGATCCTCCCGGCAGTCTGGGGAACCGTAGTCGCGCGGTCTCACCCTACCTCTCGAGGTGTGGAGTGCATGTTTTCACCGTCGAGCAAAATTTTCCTTCTGGCCATTGTGCCGGACCAAGGGGTCCTTGAAGTCATTGGAAGATGCACATGTGGCTGATACTTGTGCCAAGAATGTTCACAATGGCTAGCAATTCAATCAGGAGCCGGCTGTCGTTGCACTTCAGTCGGCAATTCGAGCAATCCAGAGGTCCTACCCATGGATGCTGGCCGTTGCTTGGCACCACGGAATTTGTCACAAATACTTTGCACGGCTCAGTCTAGACAAGATCAAGAGTTGCGCATCAGAAGCTTGCGTTCCTAGCCAAGCCTGTGGCTGTACCCACATGTCCATTCCCAAGCACATCAGGCCCAAGGAATCTGGGTCCAGCCGCAGGCCCGAGAACGGGGCATCAGAAGCATTTGCCCTAAGGTTAACGTGTTCAGAAGCCAAGGAGATGCAGGCACACAGCCCTGTGAAGAGTCTACGTGGGGTCGGTTCTACATGAGAGCTTTTGGTATAAGACCTCTAAGCCCTAAACCCTAAACTTACAACCCTAAACCTTAAAACCCTAAAGCCCTAAACTTAACCCTAAACTCCAGTCCTCCAATGTTGCAGAGCCTCCGGAGTTGATCTTCTCAGGCCTAAAGACAGGGTTCCAGCTGGGGGGAATATGTACCAGTTGAGCAAAAAAATACTTGGCAGTACTCTGAGGTTCATGGATAGTTATAAGTGGGGTTATAAGTAGGGTAACCGTACTTATAACCCATATTCAGAGGACTTACAACCTCAGTTTTCACTACCCAGGAACCTCCAAGTAGGCCCTAAACCCTAAAGGGACCCTTCATGGAACCCTTATAACTACCCATAAATGGAATCTGTATTGTTAACCCTCGAGCTCCGAACCCTGACCCTTGTAAGAAGCTGCAGAGCCAGAAGAATGGAAACCTCTACACCCGAAACCCTAAACACTTTCGGCCCTGAACCCTTTATGCCCGGAACAAACCTAAACCCTAACCCCGTAACCCCTAAACCTCTAAACCCGAAACCCCTAAACCCGAAACCCCTAAACCGAATCCCTTAAACCCTGAACCCTTTTGGCCCTGAAGTCTAGATTCCAAACAGAACCGACGCCACGGCCTTTCCTGGGACGCCGGGAAGCCAGAGGCTTCAGCCGCAGAGGGGCCCCCAGAAGTCCTTTTCCCGGGTTTTTTAAAGGGGATTCACTTGGAGGTTTAGGGGTAGTTATAAGGGTTCCTTTCAGGGTCTCTTTAAAGGGATCTATAGGGATTCTAGAAGGGAATAGGGTTTAGGCATTCAGGGTGTAGGGACCCGGAAACCGAATTCCCTTCAACCCCTAAACCCTAAACCTTAGTAGCTGAGTGGATACACTTTACACTTCTTTTGGATATACTACCCACTATAAAACCAAAAGTGTACACGTTTTGGGGCTTATGAGCTCAGCAAGTAAGTTTTTCCGTGGTCCTGCCGTTTTGAGGCCGAAGGTCTGGAAAGGCTCTGCTCCCTTGCCCAAGACCCTGCTGTAAAGTGCAGTTTAGCGCTTTGGGGGGCATTGGGTCTCAAATGTTAAACCCTAAACCCTAAACCCTAAACCCTAAACCCTAAACCCTTGGAGTCTGGGTTTAGGGTGCCTAGGCGGCAATCAACGGCAAGACCGCCGCCACCGCCTTGAGTACTGTAGCTATTTCAGACATTTTAGAGGTGTTGAACGAAATATTGGGTATCTGTCAATAATGAATGGCAAAAGAGGCCGATGACTTTAATGTGGCTGCAAATAGTGGTCTAGTAGTATCAGTAGAAGATCTGGAATGGCTATTCAAGAATAGGTTAGGTGCGCAAGAATAGATGGTGATGTGAGGCCATACAGAATCATGCAGCATCTTGTTCGTATGCCATGGTCTACGAAATCGTAGATTGTGCAGATTTTATTCACACAATCGTCTGTTTATATAAATATGTACATACATATGTATAATTACACACCTCTATAACATAGGGTTCATGCAGCGCTAGTGGAACAGCAGCAGAATCGGGGATCAGTAGCTTGAGCTAGTATCGCACAGCCCAACCCAGGTTTCGATGCTGTGTATCGAGCGGGACTTACACGACCGGGGATTGGGATCGAGCCCGATAGAGATTCTCCTTGCTGCGCAGAAAGGGCAGCAAGGTCAAATGTCACAGAGATGCGCAGCGCGCGACATGCTTTCGAAAAACCTTCTTCGAACGCAATCATGATGCTGCGAGCTGCTTGGTGCAGAGTTGGGCATGCTTCAGCGGGAATCGAGCTGAAGCAGTGTGGTTGATGCGTCCGGTTGGCGCTGGCTACAGGATTGGCCAATGACAAGACCTCGCAATACAAAAATCTTGTGGGTTGGCATCGGGCAAATTAATTAGGCTGGGTAACCGTCTCAAACCCCAAGCTACCATACTGAGCGTCAGAAGGATGCAGCACAGCTTCTGCAGCCATAAAGATAAGGACAACTCTCATTGCCGCTCGGTGCCGCCATGAGAATTGCAAGGCCCAGTGCGTCGTGTGTGCATTTCGGAAAGGATGTAGGTTTTAGGGATTTTAGGCTTTAGGGTTTTCGGATGTCTTTGGTCGGTAGTTTAAAGCGCAATATAGCCTGTGTATACATATATACATATATAAGATAAGATGCACCCGGTCAACTGAGCTCCGCTCTCGCATGAGAGAAACAACAGTTGATTCATGCAGGTAATTTTTAGCCGGTTGCACTCATCGAGTCGTCTGCAAACAGTCTTCGATGACAGCATCCTACAAATTCTTGCGAGGCCTGCCATGTGCAGGGATCTCCGAAGAGATGCTGCAGAAATTCCTGCCTCGAACTTCTGGATAAATATGTATATATATATATATATATGTACATATATATATATATATATACATGCTCCATATAAATATAAATATATGTATATATATATATACATATATATACATATATATATATGTACATATGTATGTACATAACTGTGTATGTATACATGCACGCATGTACGTATACATCTTTGTACATGCTATTCTTTTCTGTAAAGAGAGAGAGAGAGAGAGAGAGAGAGAGAGAGAGAGAGAGAGAGAGAGAGAGAGAGATAGAGAGAGAGAGAGAGTGTGTGTGTGTGTGTGTGTGCGTGAGTGACTGAGTGAGTGAGTGAGTGAGTGAGTGAGAGCGAGAGAGCGAGAGAGCGAGGGAGGCAGCTGTGTTTCGTCTATACACATATAAATGCCATAGATATATCTATCCACGGTTTGTTCACGTAAATCGAACTGCTTTTGCTCAGTTGTGCATGGAGTTGTTCTTGTCAGGAGATGCTGAACAACATGCATGTATATGTATATATGTATATATATATATATATATGTTTCTGAATAAAGAGATAGAGCGGGTGCATAGGTTCAGTCAAACTTTGTACACATTACGCACTGTCAGAGCAGTGTCGGTGTTCGTATGTGTATATATATATATATATGTATATATATATATATATATATATGTATACACATACACATGCACATACACATACACATACACTTTGCATATCCACGTGAGCAAAGCATGAGCATGCCATCCGCACCCGCAACATCTCCAGAAGTCATTGGCATGCGGCTGTTTGTCGTGTTGGTACCGAGTGCAAACTTGCGTGCATGTTCTGTGTGCGCCTACCCAAGCGGATGTTTACATGCAGCAGTACGGGCTGTGAGATTAACACGCAAGAGGAAAGCAAAGATGGGTCATAACACCTAACATAATAGCACCGTAAATGTGTACATAAAAACTGGACACTGTTTGTGCCACTCCGACAAGACATGTCGAGATTGTAGATAATGTCCATGAACACGACATCTAGCGGCATTTAGGGCATTTTCGGCTTCAATCCGTAACTACACAAAGACATTTATGGGCAATCACATGGTCGAGGTTGGTCCAGGAGGGGGTTTAATACATATACATATGCATCTGCATCTGCATATACATATACCTATACCTATACATGCACATACGCATGTACATATACATATACAAATACATATACATATAATACCACCCTCATGCCTTGAAGCTCCATAAACGGAGGCTAGACTGGCTACACATCCCACACCCAATCCCGATACCCGGGCGCCCTCAACGTACATCGGCAGAGGCAAAGCCCTTCACCCGTCCAGGCCACCTCCACAGCTGACTGAAGAGCGCTTTACAGCGGTGCCGCTCAGCAGCATGCAAAGTTTCGCAGGCTTCGGCACGTCGGTTCAAAACAGCAGCTGATGTGCCTGGCTTATTGAATCATGGCTTTCGGGTGTCGGGGTAAAGCCATTGTTTCCGAGAGCCCGCACCGGGAGACCCTGCCTTTGAGCGAGTTTGGAGTTTACGAACTAGGGGGTGTGGAGTTTCAGAATTAAGCGTTTAGGGTCTAGGAAAACCCCTTCGGACCGAACAGCACCTTCCTGGCGTAGTCTTTGACAGCAGGAGACTGTTGAAGAAACCAAAGCAAGGAGAGGGACCTACATAATTTACCCCCTCCAACACCCAGCTCTCAAGCCAATCGTACAGCCGATTGAAAACCCTGAAAACATGTGGCTTTGTGAGGTCCATCCTGTCAAAGCCGAAGCCACTGAAGTGGTGAGCTCAGTGAAAGCATCGCAGCCCGGGCTCTGGGGTTTAAGGTCTTGGGACCCTTCTCAGGAATCGGAACAGCACATGCCAGCGGCCAGCGTAGATTATCTTATCTCCTGTCTTGTAGGGAAATATGAAAGGTTGAAGCTTTTGTGGCTTTTACAATGTTGAGGCACTTCGCCTATGCCCATTTCGTCGCGGGTCTCCTGATGCGCATGGCTGGACCTACATAAACACGAAACTGCCGTATCTCCGCTCCTGCGAGAAAGCATGTGGAGGTTTGCATACTTATGAGACTCGACCGTGAACCTTCAGCTTGGGACCATGTTGTACTAATCTAGTATGTATTAGGGTCGAGTCGAGTGGAGTGGAGCAGAGTATGGATCAGTAGTATAGAATGGAATGGTCTGGTCTAGTAGAGTAATCACAGGCCTGAGCCAGCAAGTAGAACCCACAAGTTGGACATTGGACCCCTCGCTAAAAGCTCTGGAATTGCAGCGGTACTTGTAATAGTGACCGCGGTGGTAGCATTGCTGTTCGCCGTCACTGGTGGCAACTACCGCCACTACTGCAGAGAAGAGTGCCCGTAGTAAAGCAAGACACGTAACAAGAAGTGAGTCATACGTACTGAATGCACAGTTTCATTGAGCAGGTTCTCACCTTTAAATGACAAATTCATCAGGCTAAATGCAACTACGAATAACTGGAGATGGCACGAACAAGGCCCAGGAAGCTGGATTCGAACGACTCGGGCTCTGTTTGGCAGGCACAGCCGACGCTGAGGGTGATTAATCTGGGTTCATGGCTGATGAGGGACTCAAGAAGGTCATGAGCACAAGCAGTTTACAGGGATATCCCCACCTTAATTGCGCTTCACCATAAATGCTTATGTGCTTTTTTGGGGCCTCAGGTTCAGGGTTCGGTATCTGACGGTAGAGGGTTTTGGGACTTGGAGTGTAGCCAGGTCAAAGTTCCTTTTCAGGCTTTGAGGCCTCATTCCTTTCGGTCTTCAACGGCAACTCCTTCAAGAGCCAACGATTCGAGAATCGGCTCGCCATACATCCGAAATGCAGGTCGTATAAGCGAGATGTGCCTCCTGCGCAGTAAACCACTAGGCGGTAAACCCCTCAAGCTCTAATTCCCACCCAGCACCCTTTGGTAGGAACTCCTCTTTAAGTTTGAGGAAGGCATTTGCCCATGAGCATCCATCCAAAGGATTTAGGGTTTAGGATTCTGATACTGGCATTCATGGAACTGCTAGGTAAGGGTGATCAGAATGTGGGTTTGGGGTCATGACTCGATCATCGGTATGTTCCATGTCGAGTGTAACCCTACTGACTAGGTCTCCTGGTCCAGTTAACGCCAAGCCTCCTTCGAGAACTGACCCCAACCCCGGTATCCAGAAGTTGTTCAGCTTTATTTGTCCATGTGGGTAGTTGTCAAAACTAAGGTCCCTTTTTGGGTACCCTAGATAATAGGTGCCGTATTGTATTAGGGACCCCAAAAAGGGACCATAATTTTGACAAGCACTCATGTTGACATCGATACAACAGACAAGGCTCCTCTTAGTCAAAGTAGGGGTAACCCAGCGTAAACGTCGGTTCAGCCCCGAGGCTCTAACCCCGACGTCCGAAAGCATAGAGCTGCAATGCCTTGAGCTCCACGCCTTTGGGGTTTCTGATCTGATCGGAGATGCCCTAAACCCCCGACCTCAAGCCCTACATGTCTAAGCGAAGCCTGGCTTCTTCAGCTGTTGATTCGGGCTAGCCGCCTACTCTCAAACCCGAATCTTTGGTTGATCGGACCTTGCAAGCTTCGCTCCGCTGGATTAATATTGTGCTCGGAACCGTGGTTCATGCTCAGTCCGATTACTGCTATTGTTCTTGCTTCTGGAGCCGACATACACATGTCCATACTGTTGATGATATAAATCCTGCATAACCTTAAGGATCCTAAAGTATGAGAACTATGGTATATTCCTTATTATGGGTAATGCAGGATTTATATCATCAACCGTATGACTCCAGCAGGGTTCTGGCAAAGCAGAGTTTACTGGTGCTTGGAGTCGTCTTGATTTCCAGACCGCTGAATCGCCAGGATCCCTTCAAGATCAATGGAGAATCCTCAATACTTAGCCATCCTATCCCAAGAATCCCCAAAAGTCTATTCTCATGACTACTGTTGATGATCTAAATCCTGCATTAGCCATCATAAGGTTTCTGCCATTATTTCCATAGTCCCGGGTCATTAAGCTAATGCAGGATTTATATCATGAGCCGTAAGGCCCAAAGGTTGATCCGGCGAAGAGTAGCAATCCGGGCGAAAGGTCAGAAACTTTCTTCGGGACTTCATCAAGGTCAATGCTTTCCTAATTCTGGGTTTAGGGCAAAAGTGTCTGCCAGAGAATTACTTCGCGATATTTGTTGATTATTTTCCGGATTGTTATTAGCACAACAGGAAGATGTTTTTTTTGGTAGAGCTGTTATTACCATTGTCGCCTCCACTTGCCTTCTCTTGTGAGTATCTCCCTTGCTGTTTTGAGGTTGTCTTCCGGCAGCTGGATCCCATCGACCCGCAGAGGGGGTGTCCCGGTCGCACCTGGTCCTCAGGGTTAAGGGTTTAATTGGGTTTAACCTAGAGATGTAGGCGGTTTGTTTTGGGGTTTATGACCCGTTCGCGTGTTGTGATAGACCCTTACCCAGAGCTCATGGGACAACCGAGTCTCTGAAGAACATATCCAGGAATCTGAAGCAATCCCAATGTACCCGCTGGGCTCCGCTTCCCCGGGTCCGGTACGCAGCAAGCATGGCTTGAGATTCAGCTGTGTGAAGAATCTGCAAGCTGAAATGGTGCATAGGAACTCTTATAGGTCCTCTTAGATTTGCGTGACCGAAGCCCTAAACTCCCCAACCCTGCAAGCCTAAAGCGCAGAAAAGACCTAAACCGACAAATCCATGAATCCTTCTAACCCAAGCCCGAATCCTCGAAGCCGTTAGCCCGAAAACCCGCAGGCCCCAAATTCAATGGCCAAAACCTGAAATTAAATCCTAAACCTCGAACTCCGAGATCTCCCAGAACATAAAGTCCTAAATCCTAAACTCTCTATTCTAAACCCGAAACCCGCCCAAAAATCCCAAGCCCTAAAATAATCCTAAACTCTATATTCTAATTCTAAACCCTAAACCACCCAAAAAACTCCCAAGCCCTAAAATTCCTCGACCCCAGGCCGTTCGTTCCGATCTGGGAAGTGCCCCTGCCCCGCTGCAACGAGGACACGACAGAAGCAGAGGGAGAAAAGGGGTTTAGGGTTTAGGGTTCAGGGTTTGGAGCTGTAGATCTTTTTATATCGGGGTGTTGGAAGTTGGTAGGGTTATGGGTCTCAGTGGGGGTGTCAGAGGGTTATCATAAGGGTTTGGTGGATCAGGGGATGTAGTGAGCAGAATCCATAGGTACAAGGACTTGTAGCTAGGACCAGCTAGGAAGAAGGTTTTCCCTGTTGTCGAGATTTGGGCTGTAGGGTTTCGGATTTCGGGGTTGCTTGCGCAGCCTTGAAATCCAAGTGGTTGCCAGCAGAGCGCATGTGTGTCTGAGAGAGAGAGAGAGAGAGAGAGAGAGAGAGAGATGCACAGAGGGAGATGAGAAGTGGATTCCATCAGAGTCCCTGTACTTGCATTTTTGCAACGTGTCGCTGGTCCAGTCAAGTCCTTGCAAGTGAATAGAGTTTACACGATTGACTCAGTGTATTCCAGAGCCTCTGCCATTGCCGCCCTGCTTGAGCGAGCAAGCGTGAGCGTGTCCGTAAGATAGAGGCCGGAATAATTACCTATACTTTGGGGGCTCTTCCTTGTTATAATTATAGCATGATATACGTACCCCCCTTTATTATGCTCGATGACCTGACCTCCGCACCAGATGCAGAATTTTGCTGCACTGCTCCCTGCACGTGTGATGACTGACGGTTACCAACACTATTTTGGTGGTTCTTTGTTATCACTATAGTATAATGAGCCCCAGAACCCTGCCCTACTCTAATTGTTAAGCCCCCTATATTATGGCGAGCTGAGACGCCGTCCAAAGATGTCCAAACCGAGCTGCGGCGGTCCGATACCTCCGGCCCTGACGCGGCTGCTGCTGGAGTGTAGTGGTTCGGGACAATTGACCTTGTCCGTGACATGGAGCCTCTTGTTCGGATCATATTGCCGCCTGTCTACGCAGAGTCCAGGGGTTCAGGTAAGAAACACAACAGCCGGCCCCGCCTCCGGCATAAGTGCTTCTACACAAGAATCTCCGAAATCTAGGTGCTGTCCTCACCGTGCGTTGCAGGAGCAGCAGTCCGCAGTAGGAGCAGCAGCAGCCGCAGCAGCAGCTGAGTCAGCCCCAAAGAACTTGGACTCGCATCGTTGCTCCAAACTCCACTTAACGCAGCACTGGTGCCTCGAATTTCGATTGCTCAGCTCAATCCCCGAAGTCGTGTAGAATGAGAAACTGCACGTGAGGAGGCGGCAAGTGCCGACCGCTCGGAGGCCATGCAATCCTGAAGCCTCCGAAGCTTCGGACAGTAATATAGAAACTTAAAGAATTAGCAACATTATGCTTAGGGGTCCTTATTAAGAGTATACTCCAAAGGAGCCCAGAACCCTATTCCAAGAATTAAGGCCGCTGTAGCAATGCTCACAACTTTCTCTTCATTATCTTTTTTGTCAGCTGTTCTTGTAGCTGTAGCTGTCACAGTTCAATACGAAATCCCTGTAGATCAAGTATGCTTTGATTATGACCTGTATGAACCGATCGGCGTAAACCTACCCACCTCCTAAACACAGCATATGACACATGCACGACCCTTCCAGACCTTGTCGTCCAGGACAGACTCAGATACCCCTACGCCCAAAACCCTAAACCCTAAGCCGTTCAATCGGGTTGGGGTGTAGGATTCTGTGAAGGGCGGGGGGTTTGACACAGGCAGGCCAATTGCAGAAGCCCACAGCTGGAGTAAAGTTTTCGTTGTTGGACTGCTGGGAGGTTCATGGGTACAGTAGTTATGAGTGGGGTTATAAGTCCCCTAATATGGGTTATAAGTATGCTTACCCTACTTGTTATAACCCCACTTATAACTACCCATGAACCTCCGAGTGGAGCCTTGGCTACGCCAGAGTGGACGCCCCCGTTAGGGCTTCGGGTTTCGGTTTCCTTCTGAAACTACCTACAGCCCTAGAAATCCAAACCTGAGCCCCAAGCGCCCATCTCTCTCAGAGCTTCAGTCCAGGGATTTGCGGTTTGGATCCCCGAATCACCGGAGATTATACGATAATAATCAACACTCGGGAATAATATTCGTAGTTCCCCTATAGATCCCTTTAAACGGGCCCTAGGAGTACTTATTCCTTTCAGAGCAGGCCGGGATTCTCCCGAAAGGGGAAATCAACTTGGGCCTGTGGCGGCCGCCGGAAGGCCAGGGCTCTCCTCGCTGAGAGTTTAGGGTTTAGGATTCAGGGATTAGGGATTAGGGTTTAGGGATTGGGGCTTAGGGTTTAGGGATTAGGGATTAGGGTTTAGGGTTCGGGGATTGAGGTGCGGGGCTTAGGGACCAGGGTTTAGGGATCAGGGTTTAGGGATTAGGGTTTAGGGATTGGGGTTTAGGGATTGGGGTTTAGGGTTTAGGGATCAGGGTTTAGGGATCGGGGTTTAGGGTTTCGGGTGCAGGGTTTAGGCTAAAGGTTTAGGGTCTGGTTTAGGGATTGGGGTTTAGGGTTTAGGGTTTCGGGTGCAGGGTTTAGGCTAAAGGTTTAGGGTCTGGTTTAGGGATTGGGGTTTAGGGTTTAGGGTTTCGGGTGCAGGGTTAAGTGTTTAGGGTTTGGGGACTAGGGATGATTAGGGTTTGCGGATTAGGTGAGAGGGCTTTGGGATCAGGGTTTTGGGGTCAGGATTCTTGAGTCACTGTGGTTCAGGCTTCAGGGTTTTGCGGTTCAGCATAAGGCTACGTGTTAGACTGCCGAAATAGGGACGAACCCCACACCCTTGGACCTAACATTGTACCACATGAACATGCAGGAAAAAGCGGGTGGTCTGGACACAGTACGTCCAACCTGAGTGTGCTGTCAAGTGTGCCGGAGTAGAAGCGGAAGGCTGTAGAAATCACGCCGCATTAGTAAAGCTTCAGTCTTGTAATACGGCGAGGGGACATTTAAACTCTCTTCTTTCGGATCCGGAAACGAAGGATACGAATTCGCTAAGGTTCTACATTACGGTCCCTTACTTTCGCCTAACCTCCTATGTACACTCGCCGTAACGGCTTGGCAGACATTTATATATATATATATATATATATGTATGTATGTATATATATATATATATATACGTGTATGTACATATATATATATATATATATATATATGTATGTATGTATGTATGTATGTATGTATGTATGTATGTATTTGCGTACGTACGTAGGTATGTATGTATGTACGTATGTATTTTATCTGTATATATATATATATACATATGTATACACACACTATCTGAATATATATATATATATATATATGTATATATATATATACACACACACTATGTTTATCTGTGGTATGTGTATTTTCATATGTATAACTCTGTAAACATGTATATATATATATATATATATATATGGCTCTCCATTGTGACAGGACAACTCTAGGAGCCAACATTAAATCCCCAGCGAAGCTAGACCCGGAGAGGAATCAAGCGTTTGCCGCGGCCGTGGGAGAAGGCTTCACATGATGCCAATCACGGTCAGGACCCGAGTTGCCACTGCACCAGGATCTTGAACTTAGGCCGACTTATTTACATATGCATCTATGCATGTATTATAGGGGCCGTAGTAGTTAGAATAGGATTTTGGGGCCCATTATACGATAATTCTAACCCACCAAAAAATAGTATAATTAATTATTGATGCTGCTTGATGCCCTATAGTGCGTGTGTAAAGATGTATGTGCGCCCCCACTGTATGTACGCCGGCTGACCCACCGACCTGCCTACCCACCTACATCCATTTACCCTTACATACATACATACACACACATACATAATACATAAACAACCACACATACATACGGACATGCATGCTTGCATGCCTACATACATGTTCATAGTTTGTTTTCGTGCATACATGTCTGCTTGCACTCTGTGGAACATGCACATGATACATATATATATATATATGTGTATATATATATATATGCACAGATATTTACATGTATATATATATATGTGTATGTATGCAGACACACACACACACACGAACGTGTTGTTTGTTGTTGTTTTTTTTGTTTGCTTGCTCGCTTGTTTGCTGGTTTCATTTTTTAAAATTCGTTTAGTTTCTAGTTCATCTTTAGAGAGAAAGGCAGTGACCTTCATGGCGTTTCCATGTTGAGCCGCTCTTGTAGTAGTCATAGAAAACAGGACGCGAACATGCTTCGACAGTAAACCTTCCGCTATCACATGACCGTCTTGCGTCAAGTGGATCGGATCCGACAAGAATACGATCTGGCTGCACGCTTAGGTCGCACAAAGCCGTTACACGGCTTCCGCGGAATACAGTTCAGGGCTTTGAGGACGCAGGAGGTGTGCGAGAAGGAAGCCAGAGAGTTGTAAGCTTCCCTGGAAAGCAAGGGCGGTTTCATAAACGTTTCTTCCACCTCAAACCTCTCACAAGCAGGCATCCTGGAAGCTCAAAGCCCAAAAGCAACCAAGCCAAGTTTAGATCATACTAAAGGTGGGTACAATTATTCCTTATGTACGGAGTACTTCACGATTTCGTGCTGTCCGCATGTGGGCGAGTCGACATGCCGAGATGCTGCGTAGGGCTGTCGACCCATGTGTGTGTGTGGCTTGATGTTCTTGAGGCTCGCCCCCCTGTTTCGATGCTCATGTTTTCTCTCTTGCTCCTCTCACGAGTTCCTGGCTTGGCTGGGGAAGACTGCAGTGTGTCTGAGTTCTTAGCTGCTGTGCTCCTAAGCCTCACTTGCAGGTCTGCGAGGAAAGTGCGTGACCGTCAAGTATGTTTCGGCCGTTCAAAAACGACATGGCCTCTCTTGGTGCCGCGTGCGACAACGATTACGACACAACGAGCTACCATAGAGGCCTTAATCACCTCCACTATTTTGGGGGGTCCTCAGTATAACTATGGTATGTTATACACTGCAAACCCTATTCTAACTATTGAAGCCCCTACATGACTTTATCTTCACCGGTAGGCCTGCTACTTCGAAGCTCCTGTCGAGTGGGTTGCCCTCCTGCCACTCCCGGGAGCAAAATGACATACCCGTACCGTTTCCATAGAATTATACTGAAGTTTTACTGTTGACACGAAGCCCTTCTCGGATACTCGAGGCACCTGTATCAAAATCTGTATAGTAATATTCCTCATAGATTCAATCCCTTATAGAACCCTCAAAGGAACCTTGTTCCAGTTGTCAAGGCCCCTATACAAAACCCAAAAGTCCTTTATAGAAACACGTATATAAGTATACACAAATCCAATGATTGCGGCCCTATACTGTAAACTCTTTAACATCCTACAGACCCTTCATACAATATTATAAACTCTTTCACATCCAATCCTACAGACCCTTCATGGAGACCCTATGAATCCACAAGATCAAACCCTATAACCCCTTAACACCTCTCTACAACCTCGGGAGCCCCACCTTGCTCCCCGTTAGCTCGGGGCCTGCCTAGGCGTGGCGCCCGCCTACGGCAGCGGAGTTCGGCGGGATAGGAGAGACATCTCAGAGTTTGGAGTTTAGGGGTTCGGGCTGGGGGTTCAGGGTTTATATAGGGTCTTAAACAATTACCGACACTATTTTGGAGGGGTTCCTTAGTATAGTTATAGTATATCGGGCCCAAAAACCCTATTCTAATTTTAAGGCTCCTATATTAGGGGTTCGGGTTGAGGGAGCCCGAACGGCCAGCATCGCGAGCATGGGCTGCGAGTTGGATGGGTGACAACCATCATTGTTGGCCGGCCAGCTGACTAGCACCCTGTAGCCCCCGATCCCCAAACTGCACCATCGGCCAACCCACTCATTGCTTAGATTGGACCTTTGCAAACGTGCTGGGCCAAGAGGCCCCTTGCAACCCCGAAACGGCGAAAGCTTTTGGCATCAAGTCTCAGGTTTCAGATCAGAATGCAGAGCCTTACATATAAAACCCTCAAGCCTAAAGCACCTTCGAAGTCCCAAAACCTGGAAGCTGCCTAGAGAGTCAGGAAGGTTTCGACGACGCCTCCTGCCTGCCGGCCGAAGATGGGAGGACGAGCCATGTGGAGGAGGCCACCGGGCAGAACAGCAGGACCCAGACAAGCCAAACGTAAAACTTGATTTAGAGTTGAGGCGTGTAATTCAGGGTTTTGGTAGCATAAGTCATTTGATTCTGCAATTCCTGTGGATGAAGTGGTTGCAGAACTGGATTGATTGTAACATGTAGATCATAGCCGGCACCATCACAGCAGCATTGCTCCCATGTTCAGCTGGTCGTGGGGTGGTCATGTCATGTCTCCAACACGTGCAAAGCCGGCATGTCGAACACTCTACACCCGAAGCCTCAAGCCGAAAATCTGAAGTCGCAAACCCCATTTCAGAGCCCCTGAAGTGGAAGACCCAGTTCCACCTTTACTGTTCTTACTAAGTCTTTCTCTTATAATAGAACTTAACTTCAGGGGATTAATAAGAAATCCATATTTACTCCTTAAATTTATGTAGGATCCCTAATATGATTTAAGGAATATCCCTCAGTTTATAGTAGGATCCCGAATATGATTTAAGGAATATTCCCTGAATTAAGGGATCTTGGAGTCTTTGGGCGCAGGCTCGCAGAGCCTCGCCGTCCCTGGGCCCCGGTGAAGGCCCGAGGGCTTCGGGTAGGTTTAGGGTTTAGGGTTTAGGGGTTTAGGGTTTAGGGGTTTAGGGTTTAGGGGTTAGGGGTTTAGGGTTAGGGCACCATTTTTGGTTCTTAGTAGGGAATGGGAGAATGTGTTGTGGGGACTATTATTGGGGATGATAAAGGGACTACAATACCCTTTTTGGGTACCCTAAAGTACAGGTGCCGTATTATATTAGGGATCCAGAATGGGGACCAGAATTTTGACAACCACTCTTGTAAACCCTAGCTTAACCCTGGAAGAACCTACCTTTGAAAGGGGTTCCTTGTTATGATTCCTTTTACAAGTCCTTAAAAGGGTAGGTTATACCGGGTTAAGGTAAACCCTAAACCGACACCATAAGCCATGGTTGAGTATGGTTGGCCTTGATTTGCCTTGCTCGTGTGTTTGTTCTGCAAGTGTGGCTTCTAGCTTCTTCGAAATTCGAGGCGTTTGGGTTTAGGAATAAAGGCGTAGTTTACTATATGGGTTTTGCAGTTCTACGCTGTAGGGTTTGAGATTTTGAACTTTCTGGCTGCGTTTGAGGGTTCGGAGGAGTGTTGCTGGTTCGTGACTGTCCTGAAAAAGAGCTGTCGCTGCCCCTTTGCCATGTGCACAAACCCGCTGAAAATTCATCCGCAATCCGGCCACGAATCAGCTATCTTGTTTTCGTGGGGCTTGGTGGCGTTCTGTCTTACTTGATCCTACCGGGGTGGGAGTGGGCATTTAACAGGATTGCTCTTGATTTGACTCGATGTTTTCGTGCATCAGCTTCTGCTTTCTGTCCGTCATGCCGGCTTCACATCCTTGCGGTTATGAACCTCCGACTTTGACATGCTCATATTGTGGTTAGTCGTGCTAGCTCGTCCTTTCTCCCGTTCATGGCGCATGGGTTAAAGCTGAAAAGGTTTTGGGATTTAGGGGCTGGAGGCACAAGGTCAAAGGGTTTGAAGTCAATGCCTAGAACTTTGGGGTTTGCATCTGGCGGCATTCACAGTTCATGGTGCAGGTACCCAGGTATGTCACACGTGGTCGTTGTGCCACTGAAGCAAGGGTGCGGAAGCGGCCCATCTTTCCGTCCAAACCAAACCTAAAGCACGAGGCCAGTGGGAAATGTTGCTTCGAATCTGCTCGTAAAATGATGTGAACTCGTCTGGCTTCCTGTCCAAATATTTCAATCCAACAAAGAAAGAACGAACACACCGTAGATCCTAAAGCTTACATAAAGGACGACTCCCCCACAGACACCCACACGAACTAGCCCAAAACCCTATAGTAAACCCCCAAAAAGTTGGAACCCGGATTAGGACAATTAGTGCTGGGATTCTTTATACATGACTCTTCAGGATTGAGGCTATTGGGTTTCCAACAGTTGGGCTTCTACATGAACCCTAAACCCAGACCCCCGGGAGGATCCAAAAAGTAGATCCCTTCATTGGGGTTCCTATAAAGTACCCTTAGTAGTATAGGGCCCCAAATTAGGGGATCTACTTTCTAGATCCTCCTGAGGGTCTGGGAACCCGACACCCCTAAACCCTAAACCCTAAAACCCTAAAACCCTAAAACACTAAACACTAAACCCTAAACCCTAAACCCTGAAACCCTAACACCCTGAAGCCCTAAACCCTAAACCCTAAAACCCTAAACCCGACACCCTGTGAGGCCTGCGATACGCCTTTGGCCTCTGCGCCCGCCTCTTCGAGGCCGCAAAGCTCAAGCACGAAGGGTTTGGGGGTTCCCCGATTATAGTTACAGTATACGGTTGTGATATAATTCGATCTGGCAAAGCATTCGGCCGAAGCCCGGTGCCCTAAACCAGGGTTTAGAGGTTAGGGTTTAGGGGTTTAGGGTTTAGAACTTAGGGGTTTAGGGTTTAGGGCTTAGGGAAAGCCAGAGGGTTTAGATAGGGTTAAGGCTTTAGGGTTAAGTCGCTGCTCTTTGAGTCCCGGAAGGACATCAGTCTTCAAGCGGCGAGGGTCAATCTGGGGCATGGGTGTGAAGACATACTACAGCGGCCTTAATAATTAGAATGGGGTTTGGGGTTATACCATACTATAACTATAATCGGGGAACCCCCAAAACCCTATTCTAATTGTAGTTTCAATCGCTTCGAGGTGTGGTAGTTGGGCTGCGGATCGATACCCTAAGCCCTCTGACCTCAGGTGTAACATAAGGGCCTTAAGAATTAGAATAGGGTTGTGGAGATCCCTTCTTATATTTATGGCAAAATATCACCCCAAACCCCATTTTTCTAGTTATTAAGGCCTCTAGAGTACAGTATCGGGTACTTCACGTTTTTGCCCTAAACCCTAAACCCTGCAGTTGGGGATCTGTGGTGCTCTTTGGCGCAGTCTGAAAGGCAACCTCGGGGCCGACTCCCCAGAGACTCCAATACCCCCTAATAAAGGAATATACCTTAAATCATATTAAGGATCCTACTACAATTTAAGGTATATTGGAGTCTTTGGGTCGTTGCAAAGAGCATACTACTTGGAGGTTCATGGGCAGTTATAAGGGTTCCATTAAGGGTCCCTTTACGGGCATCTTTAGGGATTCTACACGGGTAAAGGGTTTAGGGCCTACTTGGAGGATCATGGGCAGTTATAAGTGGGTTATAAGTCCCCTTATATGGGTTGTAACCATGGTTACCCTACATATAACCCCACTTATAACTAACCACCAAGTAGAATGTTTCACCATGTACAAAACATATACCATGTACAAGTATGCTATAAGCCTTAGCTGCAAACCGTGGTTATAAGCCTTTACCTTTGGCTGCCATCCCTTTTAACCCCTGCTTCCTAGATCCCTCGTATCCCATGATCATGCTTGAGGGTATGTTGGGCCTTTTGTCCGTGGATCTTATGGTTCTGTGAAAGTCGGTTTTTCCAAGCTACTGACAATGTCGACCTAATAGTTATCACAGTGCAGTATACCCTCGCCTACCCAAAAATCCTATGCTAACTATTAACAAAGGTTCAAGTTAATTGGACTCGTATAACATTTGCCGCGTTTACTTGAATGTTTGATGTCAAGCTCTCGGCGTTAATGTCAGCAGGCACCTCAGAAGAGACATCGGTCGCATAGTCGTGATGCCGGTGAGGATCATCAGAATAAGCAGTAGCAGTAGCAGCAGTAGTAGTAGTCGTGGCAGTAGTGGCAGTAGTAGTGATAGTAGTAGTAGTAGTAGTAGTAGTAGTAGTAGTAGTAGTAGTAGTAGTAGTAGTAGTAGTGGTAGTGGTAGTAGTAGTAGTAGTAGAAATACATGGTGGTAGCGATACTCTCCGGGAAGCTCCAGACCCCGCAGCCTCTTTTTGGCCAGGGGCCGGCCCGGAAAGGCAGCGCAAAGATATCAGGAGACCGAGGCGGTTCAAGAGGGTCTTTAGGCTTTAGGGATGAAGATGGGGGCATAAGTAGCGATACGATTCATTTGGGCCTCTTTGTAGAGTTTCCAAGGGCAAAAGGAGGGACCCTTAATAAGGACCTCTAGGTATATACCCTTAATATAGCTATTATATACCCATTATATAGCCCATTATAGGGTAGGGGTCCCCATTAAGGGTCCCTCCTTTTCCCCTTTGATTCAACTAAACCCTAAACCCTAAGATAGATCCTTTTAAAGGGACCCTTATAGATCCCTTTAAAGGAACCCTAAGAGCCTAAGGGTCCCTCCTTTTCCCCTTTTAGAGTCATACTGCAGCAGCTTCGGGGTCGGCAGGGTTCTGAGGGTTTTCGGGGTCTAGGCTGCGTTTATCGTTGCGAGGTCGGTTTGCGGTTCAAGCCATCCTGAGGCCTTCCTCCCGGTAGGTGTGAGGATCTTGGGATGCTGGATTTAGGGCTCTTTAGGATTTGGGGGGCTATTGATGTAGTAGCTTAACTTTAGGAAGGTGGATTTTTAGGGTCTTTTCTGGGGGTTCAGAGTTGCAGCTCCGGATCTGGCCCAAGTACTCAAATCCCGACGCTGCCTTCGATTACCACATCTCTATCTCAAACCACACACTCACTGACACCCTTTACGGGCTACTAAAAGGGGTATGATAAGGATTTAGTATAGGAGATATCATATACTATAATTTCTATAATGGGTATTAGAAGGATTTAGTATAGGCTTTGGGATTTACTTTAAAATAAAATTCTATAAACAAAAGTCCAAGCCAATCTTCGTCCTCAACCCTCCGCCGCGATCCCGAATTCCTGTTTGATGCACTCACAACTCTCGTCTTCGTGATACTATAGGGGCCTAAATAATTACCTATACTATTTTGGGGGTTCCTTAGTTTAATAATAGCATAATGGGTCCCTCAACCCTATTCTAATTATTAAGGCCACTACTTTATGTTGAGTGCCCAAAAGCACCAACCTTTTGGAATAGCCCATTCGCTGGATTCTCGCAGTAGTGCGAGGGTGCAAGCACACGGTTCACAACGGTGTGGTTGTTGGCAGTTGCTGTCGGAAATGCATCGATGGGTTAGGTCACACACAGGGTGAGGGTATTTCAGGGTGGTTCTGAGTCCCTAAACCCTAGACCCTTAAACCCTAAATCCTAGACCCTAAACCACCAAGCACTCGACCCTCCGAGCCCCAAATCCTAGGCCCTACAAATCCTAAAACCAACCCTAAATTGCAATGGTTCAAGGATTCACATATGGGCCTTTCCGAAAATGAGGGGTACCTCCTGCTGGGGTCCTTATAATAAGGATCCAACTATTTAGGGTACTCTATTCGGGTCCCCCATTTTCGGAAACCCCCTGTGGGTCGAAGGCTGGGTAACCTGGTTTCGGACTTAGTTTTGGGCCTGAAAGTGTTGTTTGTGTGATCCGGAGTCTTTTGCTGTCTTGTTCATAAGGTCAGGTGTCGGTATGCAGATCGACATGCTCGAGCCGGGTGGTACGCGAACTCGAGGTGTGAAACGCGAGGCACAGAATCCTCAATTTCGAGACCAACCCTAAACCCTAAACCCTAAACATGAAGCCTCATCCCATGCTTGGCCCTGAGAACCCTGGAAGATCTCGACCAACTGCGTGCTGCAGCAATCCTCTCTGCATTGCAGCTGCCCAACAGTGTTCCTGTTCCCAACGAATTTGGCCTCGAAGCTAGAACTTCCGCAAGAGAACCAGACAAACTACAACTACAGAAACCACGCCTGGGCATCGAAACCCGACGTGCGCAACATATTGCCTGAAGTCTTGCTCTGAAAACGGCAAATTCTGCAGGCGAGCCCTAGAAGCCACAACCCCAATCACGTGCAGGCCGCCAGCCGAGGCACCGCGAGGCATCGGTAACACTCGTTTAGCTCAAGACCTTCGAGTTTAGAAGCACATAATGCAATATGAGACGTATGTTCTACTCTAGACATTGACATTGTTTCGCAATTTGAATGAAAGCTTGTCCTTGGCAGACCAAGTGTCTTCTTACAGCTCTATTCGCCAGAGCCAGCAGTGATACCAGGAGTCCAGAAAAGTGACGAGTTCTACCCACAATAGTTTATCCGACGGGTCTTCGGCACGCTCCTTCACGAGTTGGCCTTCAGCTGACACTAACTGATACATCAACAGAACTGTTTGTGCACTAGGTCGGTCACTCCGGCCTGCGCCAACGAAGAGGCAGGCATGAGAAAGGCTTTTGTACAGATCGGCGATTTGGAAGGCTGAACGCTGCAGGGCTTCGGGAAGGAGGCTTCGGCTTGCCGCTGGGCTTCCAAAACATCAAACCGCGATCTGACTAGCAGTATATATCTACTTAATATATATATATATATATATATATATATAGTGTGCATATATATATATATATATATATATATGTATGTATGTATACGTATGTATGTATTTATGTATATATATATATATGCATACACACACATATATACATATGTATATATATACATATATATATGTATAAGTATATATGTATGTATATACATATATATACATGTATTTCTAGATTTGTTGTCATTACGCAAATGAGCCGCTACCCGAAACCCGAGGGCAGAGCAAGGACCCAAAGGAGCTGCGCCTGAAGGGCGCAGGCCGGTCCAACTGAGCACCAAGCCGCCTAGGAGTGCACATTTAGAGCTTTCAATAATGAAGGGGCCTGAATAAGTACCAGTACTATTTTAGAGGGGTTCCTTGTTATTTCATATTACAAGTATAGCATTATGGGCCGCAAAACCCTACAGTACGGAATTTGGGCAAGGTCTTGGGCCATAAACCCAGTTCCGATCTCTCACCAAGATGTTTGATCGAGCAAAGACTGCTTGATCCAAAGACGCCGCGTCCGCCTGTGGCCCTAGGGGTTTATGGTTTTAGGGTTTCGGGTTTAGGGTTTCACGAGAGCATTATTATGAGTTGTTGTTCTTTTTACTCTCAGTATCTCTTTGGGATTGTTGCGGCCATCTTGTGGTGAGTGAACATGGAGTGCAGGGTACTCGTTGGATTGGTGCTCCGTCGCACCTGCATCTGCCAATGCATGCTTGAAGGTCGAACCGTTTTAAGGTACTGCAGTAAGGGTACTGTAAGGTTTCTCAAGTATGAGGAGTTCTAATGCAATATCACCGATACGAAACATACTGCAGTAATTGTTTTAGGTCTGGACAACTGCACTGCAACCAAGCCGTACTTGTCGATGTGTTGAGCTTGGTGAACATGGGGGATAATGGGTCGAACAGTTTTTGACAATAAAACGCTGCAAGGGCTATTTGGGCTACGTAGGTCGCCAGGGTCGAGGGTGAGCACGTTCATGTTCCCGAATCATCATACATGTAACTGCAGACCCTTGCGTTTAGGCCTGCGGTGTAAAACTCCGCCCTGGGATTTCGGCTAGAGTTCGCATCTCGATCCCAAGGCCTCAGGCGTTTGCCTGTAGATACTAGGGACACAAATATGTCCTGATGTATATTTGGTTTAATTATGACTCGGGTAGGGCTGACGGTTGTGATTTAGGTTGTCATTCAAGCATCATGGATTTTATCGTGGCTGAATCTGGGTTCTGGGTGGTATCATTCCTCCTCACATCTACGACAGAGGTCAGAAGAACCAATCAGTAAGACTATCCATTGTGTAAGCCGGTACATAACTATGGTATAGTTCTACTTATCAAGGAACCCCCTACCTCCCTGAACCCTCGGCCCGAATCCCTTAAGCCCTTTTATGTAGGAGAGAGGGGGCTAGTGCATTAAAAGACTAAAAACCTGTACCCTAAACCCTTTTATGTAGGAGAGAGGGGGCTAGTGCATTAAAAAATTGAAAACCTGTGCCCTAAACCCATAAGCCCGGTTACGTATCGGCTCAGCACTTGACGCAAGCGAGAAGCGTAGCGTGGAAGAGGGTCGGGGAGCCCGGGAGGGTCGGGATCGGTTCCTCTTGCGGGATCCGTCAAGTTCCTTTCAGGGCTCCTTAATGGTCATACCAGAGTTATACAAGGTGTTTTTGGGGATTTAGATTTTAGGATTTTCGGGTTTCGGGTTCAGAGGGGTTCACGGCCTGGAGGTTCAGGGATCGGGGCTTCAAGGCGTTCAGCATTGATGGTGTTGGCAACATGCTGCTTGAATATTCAGTAATAGTGTAGCCACAGTCCCTAAATGAGTATACAAAACTACACTCCGAGGTCTCAAGCCCCGTTTCGAATTTAGGCCCTTGATTTTTTTCGAAGATTCGGGTTGATGTTGATGTGGGCATAAAAGGAAAAAGAGAGAGAGAGAGAGAGAGAGAGAGAGAGAGAGAGAGAGAGAGAGAGAAGAGAGAAGAGAGAGAGAGAGGAGAGAGAGAGAGAGAGAGAGAGAGAGAGAGAGAGAGAGAGAGAGAGAGAGAGAGGAGAGAGAGAGAGAGAGAGAGAGAGAGAGAGAGAAAGAGAGAGAGAGAGAGAGAGAGAGAGAGAGAGAGAGGAGAGAGAGAGAGGGAGGGAGGGAGGGAGGGAGGGAGGGAGGGAGGGAGAGAGTATTAGCGACCTGCAGGGTTATGCTTGTTCTTCACCCCGCGAAGCTCGCTCTATCACAGAGGCGGGTGGGCTTGAGGAGGACTGCTCCTGCCTCAAACCCCGAGCAAAGCAAAGAGAGAGACAGAGAGAGACTGAGACTGAGAGGTTCGACTACAGGGAGGAAACAAGTAGAACAGGGCTTTCTGGGAAAGGCGTAGTAAAACCCTGCCCTACGTCCGTGCCTTGCGAGAGACGCTGAGACGGCTTGCAAACCCTAAGGTTTCCGTTGAGGCCCCGAAATTAGCTAAAATAGGCGCCCTAATAATTACCTATGCTATGTTGAGGGTTCCTTATTATAACTATAATATAATGGGCCTCAATTATTAAGGCCCCTAAAGTAGGTTTGGCGTGTAGGGTTTCGGGTTTAGACATACGAAGAGGTTGGGAACGGATGCAGTGTTACAGTGCTTCGGAAGCGAGCAGCCGAGAACAGCGAATACACTGGCCTGAAGAATTGCTACTACTGCCTGCCGGGGTCGTTCCCCGAGGAGTTCTTTGACATTATATCATTATATCTATATATAAATAGAGTAGCAATCTGTTCTTAAGTCTTCAGAGTTCCTTAGTATGAGTATGCTTGAATAATATGTCGTGGTGCAGCGCCTGTAGCCTCAACTCCCAAGACACCCATAATTGCCAGTAAAGTCCAGTGAAATACCCAGGGTTTCGGGTTTATGATTTTGGAGAATTTCTGCCCCTAACCCCTAAACCCTACACCCCTAAACCCTAGAAGCTCGCAAGGTTTTGTGGCAGACTTCCCTCCAAATTCGGCCCTAAACTCAAAAGCTTTTGAAACTTCGAACAACTTTAGGAATCCTGGGGATACCAGGTTTAGGGTTCTAGGGTTTAGGGTAGCTTAGGGTTCTAGGGTTTAGGGTAGCTTAGGGTTTTAGGGTTTAGGGCAGCGCCCTGTAAAGTCTTATGCACTCCGCGAAAGCCTTGTAGAACTTTCTTCACAAATCCTCGAGGATATCAGTACCCATAAAAACCAACAGTGATATAGTGGGTTGGTCATAACCATCATCACTTTTCGGGCTCCTGGATTATGTTCGATACTATTGTTTACCCCACACCCTATTCAAACTATTAATGCCCCTATGTTACACCCGTATAAAATCCTAAACCCCAAACCCCTAAAGTAACCCCGTGTAGAACCCTATAGATCCCTGAAAGGAACCCCTATAATACCCTTTAAAGGAACCCTAAAAACCCTATAGATCCCTTCAAGGAACCCCTATAATACCCTTTAAAGGAACCCTAAAACCCTATAGATCCCTTCAAGGAACCTCTATAATACCCTTTAAAGGATCCCTAAAACCCTATAGATCCCTTCAAGGAACCTCTATAATACCCTTTAAAGGAACCCTAAAACCCTATAGATCCCTTCAAGGAACCTCTATATAGTAATACCCTTTAAAGGAACCCTTTGTTCGACCGCACCACCAGGTCCTGGCCTGCTTAGAGTTCAGCCCGTGCGTTCCCAAGGTTTGCTTGTCGGCGCCGCCGTGAAAGGGTTTAGGCTTTTAGGGTTTAGGGCTTTTAGGGCTTTTAGGGCTTTTAGGGCTTTTAGGGCTTTTAGGGCTTTTAGGGCTTTTAGGTTTAGGCTTTTAGGAGATTTTAGGCTTTATGAGGGTTCTAGAAGGGTGCTTTGGGGTTTGAAATGGGGGTTTTAAAGTTTTGGGGCTTGCCGGCTTTTCGGGCTCGAATTTGAGGATCTGAGGCTTCAGTGTTTAGTGACTAAGTGTTTCGTAATTCTAGGGTTTGTCCTTCATGTGGGGTTTGGAGTTTAGGCCTGCCAAGCGTGACGGGTTCAAGACCCGCTTGGCCGGATATCCTGTCTCAAAGTCCAGAGTGTACTTGTGAGTTCTGGGCTTTGGTTTGTTTGGTTTATAGTTCAGGGTTGTCGGGCGTTTAGGGCTCCGAGTTTCCAGCGTAATGGTACGCATTTGGGGTTTCAGGGTTTGTGTTCCAGGCTTCTTTCTTATGCGTTAGTGTGCATGCATGACTGCTTGGCGGAGCGCATGAGTATCTAGCACAAGCCGCATGAGCAGCATTACTTCTCTAAGGCCCAGGTGTCCCAATCATGTGGGTGGTTGTCAAAATTATGGTCCTTTTTGGGGTCCTTAATATAATACGGCACCTAATATTTAGGGTACCCAAAAGGGAGCCACGATTTTGACAACTACCCATGTGTCTGCAAGCCCCTGAGGCTCTACAATGCATGAGAAACAACCCTGAGAACTCTGATTAGATCCTGAACCTGAAACCCGTGTCCTGATCGAGGCTAAAATAGTTTTGTCTCTACAGCTGGTCACCAGCTCTGCTTGATCTCGGTTTTGGGCTGAATCTTCAGGGTTTGATTCTGCGGGAGTGGGCAGTCATGCTTCGAAGGGCTTAAGAACTGCTACCAACGACAATTTGAATGTTTGGCCCTCGCAAACTATGACGGCATGCGAAACCATGAGCTCTGCACCCTAAACCCCCCTCAGCCCTACCCCTCTCAACCCTAAGCCCTAAAGCCCACATATCGTTTGGCCCGGGCGTTCTCCGTGCTGTTAAGTTTTATGCAAAGCATGCTATAGGGTCCTAAACAGTTATTAAATACTATTTGGGGATTCCTTATCATAAGTATAATATTATGGGCCCAACACCCTATTCCAATTGTTTAAGAAGGCCCCTACATTACATTCGAGTCTTATTGGGGTTTTAGGGCTCATGCACACTGAATGCGGGTTTCGGTCAAGACAGCTTTAAAGCTCTTTGGCCTTTTCGGCTTGAATCATCCACGGCTACTGTAGGAAACTGATTAAGAAACCCTCCGCCCATAACCCGGATTCATATAAGGAAGCTTAATAAAGGCCCAAGGTTTCTTAGTCAGGTTCCTACATTATCGGGTACCGGAGTTTTAGGGTTTAGGAGATTCGTTTCTGCATGATTAAGCATCCTCGGAGCTTCGCATGCTTCAGAGCTTTTTGGCCTAGGGTTTGGGGTTTAGGGCATAGGGTTCAGGGTTTAGGGTATAGGGTTTAGGGTATAGGGTTTAGGGTATAGGGTTTAGGGTTTTGGGTAAGGCCTCGCAGTTTACTTGATCCTTCAAAAATTATCAAGCTTGAGCTGTCCTTCGCGAGCAGGGCCGATTCCAATGGGCATGCCCAATGCATCCTGCTTATCGGCTCTTCTTCAGTCCTATGTCGACACACGAACCCACCCGGAATAATCGGCAAAGCTGTAGGATTGTTAGTATTCCCCATGCTCAAGAAACTGCACACATACTGGAAGGCAACATCTTATCAGAGCCCCCCGCTTGAGCTTGTGCTGGGAGCCGATCTCCGCCATGGGCTGCGGAACCTCACAGGACGATGGCAGTGGCATCAGGTAGTGTTAGTGGCAGGCAGTCATAGTGGCCGTCTTCGTCGCCACAGAAAAGAAGCCTAGTAAATAGGCGTGGTAAACGCCGTGAAGAGGCATGATCATCTGATGGCTGCGCTGGTGTGGACTAGGTTGGGGATTGACTTTGCAGCTTCTACTGTAGGGGCCTTGATAGTTACCAATACTATTTTGGGGGCTCCATATTATAATTATAGTATAACGGGCCCCAAAACCCTATTCTAATTATTAAGGCCCCTACTACAGTACAGCTCAATGGCTAGGATCCCGTGTCTGTTGGCTGCGCCATCCTGGGGTTGCTATGATCCCAGGGAGGGATTTGGAATAAAGAGGTCAAGTATCGGAAACTCCAAAAAGCCGAACCTGGAAACACCTTCAAACAAGACTGCAAAGAATTTTGAGTTCCTATGCTTCCCTTCCTCATCAGAATTGGGTTCCTTAGGGTTCTTGATGCAATCGTAGTATAATGCACCCCAGAACCCCGTTCCAACTATCCAGGCCCCCATGTTACTCAAACTGCTGCCAGACTCGCAGGAGCCGGCGGCGCCGGCTTATTCTGCATCGCCAGCATCTGCAGCCGTGAAAGCAGTGGCCTGACCTGACCCCTAGTAGACCCGAAGCACAGAGGCTCATCGACCCCACTTGTAGGGTTAGGGTTTAGGGTTTAGGTTTTAACCCCCCCCCCCCTCCTCCCTGTCTTTTCAACCCAAATCTGAAAATCTTGAGCCCAATCCCTCGAACCTTAAATCCTGAAACCTAACCCTAAACCCTACACGAAGATATATCCGAGAACAGCCTTAGACCCAAAGAGATGTCAAGCCTTCTTGAGGGAAGACCCCCTCAGTGATGGTAAAACACGAGAGACGAGCATGATAGAAGCCCAATCCTGCACCGGATTTGAATACGATTGCTAATACCACAAGAACACTCGTCGTCGTTTGCATGAGTTGACATGATGATCATCATCATGATCATGACCTGTCATGAACTTGATGGTCATTATCAATCGTCATCACCACCACCACCACCACCACCATCATTAGCATCACCATCATCATCCCCACCATCATTGTCCGAAGCAAGAAAGTTGTTCGGACTTGCCGGAGATCTTGGAAATTTGACTTGCAGGGGGAGCACCGTCTTCAGGTTTCGAAGAAACCCAGCTCAGCATGCACATCCAGTCTCCCACTTCACGCTTGTGGCTTAGCATGGCTTTAATGAGGGAACTCAGATTAAGGCTAAGGGTTTCACATGCAAGCTGGCATTGGCGATCTGAGTAACAAAATCAACAGGCTCGAAAGCATGAAGCCAAAACCCCGACAGGACGACGTCTTCATCTCTCCCCTCTGCTCACAACGCGTGACCTCCCTGACCCCGAAGTGTTGATGCAATGTGGCAAACCTGAGCCTCAGTCCCTCAACTTTGCGGCCTAAACCCTACACCCTAAACCCTACCCCCTACAGTAAAACCTTTGCGGCTCAGGACCCGACACCTCAGGCCAACCGCCCAGAGTCGAGCCTTTCGGCCGCCCCAAGAGCCTATGAAACCCGGGGCCTTAAAAAGGGGCTCCTTTAAAGGTGTCTATAAGGGTTACTATGAGGGAGCTATAAGGGTACTATAATAATGTAGGAACCTGATCAAGGAACCCTGGGCCTATAACCCCCAAATTGTAGGATTCATAAAAGGAACCCGAATAAATGCCCAAGGTTTCGTAATCAGGTTCCTACATCACTTGCAACTCAAGCGTCCAGATGGCTTGCAATTTCCTCCACTTCTTGCGACTGGTATTGCGCTACATACGAGAGTTCCTGTCATCGTGGTTGCTGCCGGTGCATCTGTTACGATTGTTTGTGTATTACTGCCGCTTCCACTCTCAGCGCCCCCGCAGCGACACCATTACCACCATCACCACCATCACCACCACCACCACCACCACCACCACCACCACCACTACTACCACTACTACCACTACTGCCACAGATTACTACCACTACTACCACTCCTACCGCTACTACCACTACTGACTACTTCCATTACTACTACCAGTACTGCTGCTGCTGCTGCTCCTACTACTGCTACTACTACTACTACTACTACTACTACTACTACTACTGCTACTCCTGCTACTCCTGCTGCTTCTGCGACTGCCACTGCCACCGCCACTGCCTCAGCCAGTGCCAATGCTACTACCACTATGACGACGACGACTGCTACTACTGCTACTATTACTACTCCTACTGCTACTGCGACTGCCACTGGCACTGCCACAGTCATTGAAAACATAAGTACTCTGCATCGTCATGGTGGGTGCTCCTGTGGCAGCGGTATTGGCAGAAGCAGCAGCACCAAGTGAAATCGTGGTAGCGATAGCCATCGTAGAGAAGTCTATGTGGTTCTTACTACACGGGAGAATACAATCGCATCAACATGAGCGCCGGCTGTTCGCACGATACGTGAGGCGAATGATGTTAATTCATACATTCGAAGGACGTGCTGACATCACTTATACAGCCCACTATCAACATTTGTGTACAGCTCCGTTCACCAGGCATTGGCACGAGTGCCCCGCAGAAGCCGCGCAAGCCGCGCGAGGTGGATGTGAACAATATCGTGGTTCCAGAAGGACCTCTGCAGCCAAAGCCCTTTTGTAGTCGCTTCGCCCAGCTGTGACTCGCATGACCGGGCAAGACGATGGTGGCCGTTTTGGCTCTGTCCAGATCTGTGTGGTTTGCAAATTCGCAGTAGCAATGTGAGCGAATTCGTGGTGCTTACGACAGTTGGGCTTCATGTGGGCTTAGCTGGGATGTCTCGCTTTGGGCTTACGGTCATTCTACTGATCTGCGTGCATGCAGCTGCAGTCGCCCCAGAGATTCGCGACGCTCAGCTGGGAGTCGGAAGCCAAAGGCTTAGAAAGCTCATCAGCCAATCTTCCAAGCAACATTCGCATCACGGATTGGCAAGAAAAGGCTGGAGTAATCGGCCCGGGGCGGTCGCCCTGTCCCAGGCAGACCAGAAATTCAACAGCCTTTCCTCCAAAATGATGCGGAAGGCCCATTTGGCAAACGGTCTCATACTTCTGGGCATGCTGGGCTTCTCATGTGTTTTGTTTTACATGCTAAACAGCAGGTTTCAACATTCTACCAGGCACCTGATGCTGAAATCCGGCTCTTTGCTTTCTACGGTTTTGGCTTTCATGGCCATGAAAAAGATGTGGAAGCTGAGTACGCAACACCACGACCTCGTGGGGAGCCTCTTCAGCGCCATGCGCTTCCTGGCCCTCTTTGCGCTTCTCCCCTGGTTGGGGTTTAGCCGCAGGAGGGCCAGGGGAGTGCCTGGGAAAGCGATGCAGGTTGCCGCGGGGCACTTTGTGGGCTTTGCAGGGGCCGACACCTTCGCACAGCTTTTGCGGCTGGCTGTGACTACACCTGGTCAGTACTTGCTTGGTGTCCTGGGAGTGCAGCTGCTCTGGGTGACGATGGCCTTGCTTTGTTCGCGGCTGCAGCAGCATTATGAGTCACTACCGCATTCAGATCGAGACGAGCTTGATGCGGTGAGCATGCAGGACATGCACCGAGAAGCTGGTGGCTTTGCCGTCGGATTCCTGATATCTGTCTGGGTGCGCTTCGCTGTGGTGGGCTCTGTGCCCTGTAGCCCTACAAAAACGGGAGCTTTGACACAGGCTGACCTCATGTGGATGAGCTTTGGCACCTGCACAGCGCTCATGCTTTGCATTCTGGTGTCCAGGCTATCGAAGTCTCTTGCGGGGACCTCGGCGAATCTTCGCTTTGCGGTATCCTGGTTTGCCGAGACCACGGCGATGACCGCATCCTGGCTCGTGTTTTTCTCCTTGCAGTGGCTGCTCTGGTACAGCACGACCTCGGGCCACCGCAAGCTGGAGGTCACAGAGCGGCTCGCTGCTTTCATGCTGCAAGCCCTCGTAGCCTCCTTAGGCGCCATTGCTGTCATGGGGACGTCCTGCCTGTGGTCCAGCGAAGATGCCCCTTCAGACTGCCTACTGCGAGCACTTGCGTTGCAGATCGGGTATTCTTGGGAGGTGGCAATGTATGCCGTGCTGGTGGAGACACCCACGAGAGAACTCTCTCTGCAACAACGATACCAGCAAGGAGCAGGCATCATTGCAGTACTGCTTTGCTCGGTCTTGCCCGCCTGGTGGTGGCTCTTGGTGCCGAAAGTGCAACAGAAAGCAGCATCACCGGCAAAGGGCAGCGAAACCCCCTCTCTAGAGGCTTCCGTGCACATAGGAACTCCAGCTGAAGCGGCGAGCTTGCCCTTAGCCTTAGCTGCCGATCCTGCGTCGTTGAAGCTGGCTCCGTCAGAGAAGCCAGAGACAGTGCAGACTTTCTCCGAGGCCGAGAAGGAACCTGCGATCCCGGAGACAGCGGAGGCGGACCTTCGTCCGCCCCAGAGCAAGGAGAAGGAGGCTGGGGAGGCTGAGGATACGGATGCACTTTCTCCAGCAAGCCCGCAGTACGATCGTGGCCTGAGCTCGGCTTCAGTCGGAAGGCCCAATCGAC
This sequence comes from Symbiodinium sp. CCMP2592, assembly GCA_905221615.1. NCBI lineage: Eukaryota > Dinophyceae > Suessiales > Symbiodiniaceae > Symbiodinium > Symbiodinium sp. CCMP2592. Next base: position 140,986 of record CAJNDT010002513.1, read on the forward strand.
GCTTCGTGGAGGTTTCGGACTCCTCCCCTGAAGCTTCGGAGAGGGAGTCCCCACCCCCAACCCCTCCCCCACAGTCCCCCAGGCAGCAGCCCGCCTCCTCGAAGCCCTTGGGCCGGCGACCTGTCTTTTACAGCAAAGACGAGGAGGACTGACCAAAACGCACGGAGAGCCCAGGGCGACGGAAATCAAAATGGCCGACAGCCGCTGCAACGCTGAAGTCGTCTACTGGGGTTGCCGTTACAAGTTTACAAGAACGTATCGATGATCGCTGTCATTGCCAGTGTCAAGCTGCAATCTGTGCCCCAGCCCTAGCAATAGCCATCACAAGAAAATGTAGCTGCTTGGCACTTCTTCTGGAGTGACAAGCTTTGCCAAGAAGAGCCTGCATGGTTGATGTGGAGAAGTAGGATGAGGTGACGTCAGGGTCCGGGTCTGGGTGTGGGGTTCAGGCTTACAGGTTTCGGTGCTCAATATTTTTGCATGCATGGACTAGACACTTGGGGTTTAGGGCTTCAGGCTTTGGGGTTTAGAGGCTCCGCGGGTTGTGGTACTCTGCTGAATCTGAGGAGCTTGTCGGCATGCGATCTAGAATCTAGGACTCCAGGATCAACTTACAAGTCCGAAAATGTAAGAATTTCAGACTGGACGTTTGACCCCTGCCCAGCTTTCACAAGGCTGCTGTGTCAAATCATAGCTAGGCTGGAAACCCGAGATTCCATGTCCCCCCAAGAATCTCGAACTCGAACCCCCGGTTACCAGGAACCCTCAGTAGGATCCTACAGTAGAAAGCGCCGCCGCGAAACGTCGTTCTGAGCAGATGTGGGCTGCTCTGCTATCTTCAACCTCTACAGCTTCCAAACCCGATCCAAGGGCTAGAGAAATCTGCTGGATAAATAAACCCTGAAACCTAAACCCTAAACCCTAAACCCTGAACCCTGAAACCCTAACCCCAAACCCCCTACGGCCTTCAGCCCCAGAACCCTAAGCCCCCCAAGCCCTAAAACCCAACACCCAGAGACTGCCCCATCCCTTAACTACCGAAGATACCTCAAAGCACATTGAATCCTACTATGGTTTAAGGATATGTAAAGGCTTAGCTAATTAAGGGGACCCTAAACCCTAAACCCTAAACCCCTGGGCAGGATTCATCCATCCCCGTGACCTGCCGGCCTTCGACCCTTTCGCCGCGGAGGAGCCCGACTGGAGGCCCCCGGCACTTCTCCGTAAAGGGAACTCCAGAAAGTTGGAATATGGTTTCAGGGTAGGATACCCTATAATTTACCATAAAGGGTTTAGGATAATAATATTCCAACTTTCTGGCTTTTACTGTAAAGCCTGAACTAGAGGGTTGAAACTCAAAACCCTGAGCCCTAAGCCTTCAACCCTAAACCGCAAGCCCTAAAGCCTAAACCCTAAGCCCTAAAACCTAAACCCTAAGCCCTTGAACCTAAACCCTAAGCCCTTGAACCTAAACCCTAAGCCCTTGAACCTAAACCCGAAGCCCTTGAACCTAAACCCTAAACCCGAAGCGGCCCAGGGAATTTAGGAGGGCTCTATGCAGGGATTTCTCAGGTCAGTGGGAGCTCTGGGGCTCGGGGCTTCGGGTTGAAGGCACGCAACTAGGTTCCTGAGTAAGGGTTCCTTTAAGGGCCCCTTTAAAGGGATCTATAGGGATTCTTTATGGGTATAGGGTTTAGGGCCTGCTTGAAGGTTCATGAGTAGTTATAAGTGGGGTTAAAAGTCCCCTAATATGGGTCATAATTACGGTTACCCTACTTATAACCCCTCTTCTAACTACCCATGAACCTCTAAGTGCCCTTTTGCTCTTTGTGGGTTTGGGTCTCCTTATTAAGACAGCATCGTAGGAAACAGGGTACCTATTCAGGAACCTAGGCAAACTTGGGTCGTGCGATGATGGGCCACATTCCTGCAGTCCCGGGGTGTGAGCCTACTAAGTATTGTAGTCCGTTGACAGCTTGCTGGAAAGAGTGTCTGCCTTCACGCGACAATGTCTATACAGATGGCACGTATGAGCATCTGAAGCCCTGCGAAGTCATCATCAGTATGAGACCCTTGGGCATGAAGCCTCTTGCGATCCTACAGTTTAAGGTAAAAGCCAGAAAGTTGGAATATGATTATCCTAACCCTTCTATGGTAAATTATAGGGTATCCTACCATGAAACCATATTCCAACTTTCTGGAGTTGCCGATAAGAGCCCGAAACCCTTTTCGGTCTTAAAATTCCCTAAGCCCTAAACCCTAAACCCTAAACCCTAAACCTTAAAATGCCTTGAGCCTAAAGCTTTGATGCCCTACCAAGGGGGACTGAAGTCCCTGGGCCGATACTTAAAGGATCATGGGACTTCGTAGCTAGGGTTCCTGAAAGGGCTCCTTTAAAGGGATCTTTAGGGGTTCTATTATAAGAAGGGGATTTATAGGGTCTACTTAAAGGATCATGGGACTTAGTAACTAGGGTTATCATTAGGGTAACTATATTTACATCCCCCAATGAAGGTACTTATAACCTTACTTACTAAGTCCCATGATCCTCCAAGTAGGCCTTGACACAGGTGGGAGAAGCAGGAGGGCCAGTGGCGGAGCTACCCTTCGAATGAGTCGATCGAGTTGGATCGCTACTTTCAGGCCGGGGGTAGAGCAATATCCCTGAACCCTGAACCCTAAACCTAAAGCCCAAACGGCTTTTAATCGGGGGTTCATGTTCTTTAAATGGACTCTAATTACAAGGCACGTTTATCTTGGAGGTTCAAGGGATTTCGTAAACACGGTGGAATCACATCCTCCGAGTCGTAAACCCCAGATCCGTGACGAGCTCCCAAGGGCTATGTCCTACGGTTGATGATATAAATCCTGCATTACCTTAAGGACCCTAAACTATGGGAGTAATGGTATATTCCTTATTATGCGTAATGCAGGATTTATATCATCAACAGTATCAATCGGAGCGCTAAGCTACGCTTGGGGTCTGAGGGATATCATCCTCGGGACCTCATTTAGGGTTTAGGGTTTAGGGTTTAAGGTGATCACCATTTCTCCCTGCAGCCGTGCATTGAGGACCTGACTGAAACCTTTCGCAGGCAGCGATTTCAGCATTAATTGCTCCAGAGGAATGCTGCCGTGTGTTGTACTGCTTGCGCCTCACCGTCTACTAGGACCCAGAGTAGGCCCCTATTCCTTTTTTTAGGGGTTTAGGCTCCTTTCTAACCTAACCCCCTTTTTAAGCCAAGTTAGGGTATAAATTAGGGTTCAGGGTTTAGGGTTTTAAAACGGGCCACCCTTTTTATTCCTAGGTTGCTCCTAGGTTTCGCCTAGCGCGGGTTTACAAGCCGGAAGTCTCCCCCCCTGCGTTTTTGCACCCGAAGATATGCGGGCTGTACTTAAAGGATCATGGGACTTAGTAACTAGGGTTATAACTAGGGTAACTATACTTCTAACCCCAATTAGGGTACCTATAACCTTACTTCAGAAATCCCATCATCCTCCAACTAGGATTGATACATCCCGAACCCGCGGGCAACGGCATAGGTCCGGGTGCTGTCCTGAGCCGCAGACTGCCCCCCCCCCCCGACGTTCCAAGCATGTTCGGACGTGCAGCCCATATTCGAGTCGCTCAAACTGGGGTTGCGAGTGGGAACCGTTGAAGCAATGATCTGCCCTTCTTAGCTCAGCCCCAACCCTATTCTTCTAGTCGTAGTAACGAGAGCATCAACACCAGTGAATGCGATGATGGTAGCAGTTGCGATGTTGATTGCTAGTCAAGCAATCTGTTCTTCTTGCTTGAGGCGTTGGAATTGTGATGGCGATATTGATGGCCAAGACGGTGGTGATGATGAGGACGATGACGATGTTCAAGGTACGTAGCGGTAGCACTAGACAGGGCACTGGGACTATTGAGTGCTTGCACGAGGGGTCGTGCCTGCATCAGCAATAGTCATTAGCAGTAGCAGGAAAATGGAATAATCATTGTCATGCCAAATCATGATGATGCACGGGTGCACCCAAAACCCCCAAACCCCCACACCGTGAACTATACTCACAAAACCCTCCTTGTTTACAAGAGTTTGCATGAGTTTGTCCAAGTTTCCTCGCAGGTCTACTCGTCTAACAATGTGCTCGGCCCAGAAAGTTGGGTTTTAGGGGTTTTGTTGTTTTGCGGGGGTTTGGGTTAGGGTTTCAGGGTTTTAGGGTTTCAGGGTTTTAGGGTTTTAGGATCAAGGATTTAGGGTTTTAGGGTTTAGGGGCTTCGAGGGCCGAGGCTTACGCTTCGCGCTTTGGAGCCTACGCGAGGCGAGGCCCTCCGAAAGGGTTCTGGTACTACAGGGGCCTAGACAAACAGGGGCTCCTTATTAGAGTTATAATCATAGCAGAGGGCCCTAAAACCCTGTTCTAATCATTAAGGCCCCTATACTATAGTACCCTTATAGATCCCTTAGAGACCCCTTTTAAGGAACTCTTTAAAGGAACCCTATTCTAATATTACTCGCAGGGCGGTCGGAGGGATTTCAGCGTCTCGCCAAAGGATCAAATACGCTAGTTGCAGCTATGATGGCTGGTGCCAGCAGATGAAAGTCGTATGTGTACACCCACGTTATCTTCCACATGGACTCGTTGACATTGTTCCGGATATGCAAACTACTGTTGCCAAGATGATGCAATGCTGTCAGGACAAGAAGGCTGCCATCTTCATGCAAAAGGGTGAAGGTGAAGAGCTTGGTCCTAGCCAGGCCAACGACGCTCAGGGTCATGCTGATGGACGTGAGAACCTGCAAGATGCACATCGACCTATACGAAAAGACAATTTCAGGTGATGGCAGCATGGGCAGAAAGCCATATGGAGACAGCAGCTTCTTCTTGGCTCGAAGCTATCAGTGTCCCTCCCGTCCCTCTATCACTCCGGTGACACGGCGGCCATGAACCTCTTCAACTTCTTGCAGGCTGGCTAGGCAGTAGTGCGTAGCGCAGCCAGTAAGTTTCCTCGACAGACATGTGCAGGACAGCTTTGACGGCTCAGAGCAGCGGCCTAAAACGGTGCTGCGAGCCAGGTTCGTGGTGGAGACTTCCGGTGCCTCGGACTGGATTGGAGTGGTGGGTGGTGGTGTGGGTAGCGGAGAACCAGTTGAGCTTCCTTTGAACTCAGGCGTCCGCGAGGAGTTGAAGATGAGCCTCTACCGCAAGGACAAGTCCTCCGCCGTGGAGTACCACATGCAGGCAGGCTCCGAGAGAGCAAGGTGTGAAAAAAAGCCCGTGGCTGGAAACAGCAGCTGCTCTGACAGGTCTGGGAGGCAGGAGGCCCGCCCCGATACATGGAGTCGGGGCGGGTCCTCCGGACACACCATCCGGAGGAGACAGACCACTTCAGTCTGCTGCCGAACCGCCAGCTCCAGACTCAGCAACAATAAGAAAGCGCACAGACCAGGATAGTGAGAGAGAAGGCAAGACGGAGAGCCTGGCCCAGGACTGCAGAGTGGCTGTCCGAAGAGTACGAGGACGATCCGGATGTGAACCTTCGGCAGCGGCAGCTCCGGCAGCAGATGGAGGTTCCTGGAGGGCGCCCCTTGAACTTCGAGCTGGGGCTCACCAGGGACTTCCTCTGGCCACACCCCCTCAAAGTAGGGCGGAAGTGGTGGCGCAGCACAGTGGTCTCGATGGAGAAGCTTCCCTCCGAGACCCTGTGGACGTAAGACGCCCTGCCGTGTACCATATACCAGCTAATGCAAGCCAATGCCCGTCCAAAACAAAGAGAGGGAGCGTGCAAGCCCAGTGTCTGCTGCGCTAGCGAGGACTAGCGGGAGGTGCACCGCATGTTAGAGAAACAGCTTCAGCATGAAAGCCAGGCGTACGGATTGATCGGCGGCGGATCACTCGCATGTTCCAAATGATTGGGTGGACATGGCTGGAGGTGAACAGGGTCATGGCTTTCCTCGGTGTGACCAACAGAAATTTCAACTCCATGTTCAGACGCTCCTTCGTGTGGAAAGCAATGGCCCGCCTCGTCCATGGCAAGTTTCTGCGACATTATCCAGATCATGAGAAGGACGGTATTTTCGAAGCTGATCCCAGCCTCAGCAAGTTTCTGTCCACATCACAAGCCTCTATTGCCACCCCTGTTCCCGGGAGTGCAGCCTCTGGCTCGCTTAAGGCGGCCGCGAAGGCAAGTACAGTGGCCATCGGCCTTTCATCCCTCCTGGCGAACCCGCTCCCAACCATAGGGGCAAGCCCAACGCGAGCGGAGAGTTGTATCCGGGCTTTCTTAGAAAGGACCCGCGATACTGCGACGCTTGCGAGCAGCTACGGCGGGGGTTTGAGAACGCGACCAAGGCCCACCGACCGAAGGCCGGTAGTTGCCCTTGGGCGCCGGTAGCCGGCAAGGCATTGAGGTTACGGGATCAAGGTGTAGGTTTTTTGGGGATTAGAGTTTAGGGTTTGGGGATGAGGGTGCAGAGTTTTTAGGGATTAGAGTTTAGGGTTTAGGGTGTAGGGTTTTTAGGGATGAGAGTGATCAGGGTTTAGGGGTGAGATGGAGTGTTGGGTCTGCAGCGGACTTGCAGAGTATCACAATCGTCTCCAAAATCCCCATTCCCCCCATTCCCTACTAAGAACCAGACAGACTACTTGCAAGTTTCTACACATGGGTAATTTTCTAAATCAGAGTTCATTTTGGGATCTTTTTATGGGTACCCTCCTATTTTGGGGACCCAGTTTAGAGAACTGCCCACATGGTACAGGTAGAAAGGGTTTGGAAAGGGTGGCCCAGCCAGGTTCCTAGCAACGGAGCTCGTTTGTGCCTAGATGGAAAAGCCTGATATGAGGTCGCCGCGACCCGCCCTGAACCCTAAACCTTCGATAGTAGCCCTTGTAACAGCCCGTGGTGACCCTCATCGCAACTCGTTAGTAATTTGTATCGTAACCCTTCTAGAAGCCCTAAAGCCTCAGGTCATGGGGCCGTACGTTCTTTTCTAATACAGCGTATATATATATATATATATATATATATATATATTACACAAACATGTGTATGTCATACACATTTGCATGTTGCATTTTACATAATACATATTAAACATTACTGCACATATCACATGTTACATATTACATATTGCACATGTCATGTTGCGCATTACACATTACACACTACATGTTGCATATTACATAGCCCCTTATTGCATACTACGTATCACATATTATACATTACATCTTACATGCTACATATTACATAAAACATACTACATATTACATCTTACATTTTTCATGTTACATGCATATACATATATATCTATATATATCTATATATATATATATGCTTATGTATGTATGTATGTATGTATGTATGTATATATATATATATATACATGCAACATATGTGTATAGATGGCTGGCTAGCTGGATGGATGGAAGCATGGAGTGGGTTTAGGGTTTAAGACCCTCCAGCCTTCAGTGCAACACCTAGATCGACACATCCTCCCAGGAAGGGCCCAGCTGTGCAAAGCTGTCGCTGCTGAAGAACGATGTTGTGGCTCGGCTGCGACTCCACGGTTTAGGGTTTAGGGTTCAGAAGTTTGTTGTTTTCATGGTCTTGCGAGTCCCCAAAACACTGCCACGGCCCATCGATCAAGGGCACCAAACATCGAAGAAGCTGATTGAAAGTTGCAGTGCCTCCACGGACGTAGCCCGATTCAGACTGATGTGTTTACTTTGCCCAAAACAAGATGGATTTGCTGTCGCAGAGCAGTCTTCTGCCTGTTGTGAGAATCAGCACAGTTATTGGTTCGTCAGCTGCCCCTGATCGGAAGAAGTCCACCCATGGCGATGAAGGCGTCTCAAGTTCTGCCCCATGTGTGGGTGGTGGATGAGGCGGTTCCTGAATCGATGCTGGATCATGTGGACAAGGCCTTTGCCACAGATAGCAGGGGCAAAACTACGAAGGACTTGGTAGTTCAGCTCGTAAAGTTTACACTTTTCGGGCTTATATATACACTTATATATACTGCTTTAAGACTCGATGTTTTGGCCAGTGATTGGGCGACAGAGAGAGGACGAGTATCATGGTAGGCCCCTCACATCGCACAGCATCGAGTTCGAGATGGATGAAACCTCCAGACCTTTCTTCGAGATGATCGCGCGTTGCTGGGGTTTAAACTTAGAGGAGCCCTTCGAGAAGTTCATGGTCTCCGACATTTGGGGAGCTGGACAGTCTGCTCATGTGGACCACATGAAGCCAAAATCCTAAACCCTAAACCCCAAGATGTTTGCTCATGCGGACCGCATCAAGCCCCAGAACCCTTGCACCTGTAAAGGACCTGTTAGAGAACCCCTATAAAACATATAAAACCCCAGGTGGACCACGTAAACCCAAAGGCCTAGACATCCCTGGACTTTCAAGTCTAAACCCCTTCTTCTTGGAGGATCATGGGATTTCTTAAGTAAGGTTATAAGTACCTTAATTGGGCTGATAAGTATAGTTGCCCTAATTGTAACCCTAGTTAGTTACTAAGTCCCATGATCCTTTAAGTAGCAACCCCCTGGAAACCCCCGCCAGGTGGATCACATAAACCTGGATGATGTGGATACCCTAAACCCTTAACCCTTAACCCTAAACCCTAAACCCTAAACCCCTGCCAGGTGGATCACATAAACCTGGATGATCTGGATGGCCGAAACTGGAGTTTCCTGGACATGGCCCTCCAAAGCTCCGAAACCCGAAACTGCCGGAAGGTGGCTTTGGGGTTTGAGGTTTTAGGGTGTTGGGCTCTAGGATGTAAGCTTTTTGCGTTTATTAGAGCTTTAGGCTTTAGCGTTTAAGGTTTAGGGTTCTAGGGTTTTTCAGGGTTTTGGGGTTTTCCGATTTGATTTCAAGATGCCGCACTACAGAACGCATATCCTCCGTGGTTTCTTGTACTTTAGGGACTATATTGACTATATAGCTTAAGAATGCCATAGTATGGAAAGCGAGGTTTTATCCCGCACATCCCTTTGTTGTAACTTAAGACGAAGATGTTGAACAAGATCCCAGAAGGTGGTGCCCACCGTGACGGTCGTGGTCTACTTCAACTCCGTCGGAGGAATTTGCTTTCCCAATGCCCCCGAGGAGGGGACCCATTCGGCATGACCACGAAGCCTTAAACCCTGGACCCTAAACCCCAAGGCACCGGAACCCGGCATTAATCCCACACCCTGAATTCCTGAATCTGATATAAATCTCACATCCGCAAAACTTGAAACCTTTAACGCTCAGCACAAAAGCCTCATGAAACCATAAGCCCTTTAGACCAAGCCCTGACAAGGCTACTATAGGTTACCTATACTATTTTGGCGGCTCCTGTTCATAATTATCCAGAGTGGGCCCCCAAAGCTTTATTCTAATTATGAAGGCCCCTATATTAAATGCCTGAGCTGAGCCCAAACCGCTCCGAGGAGGTGGGTACCATTGCGGCCGAGCGCGGTCGGGTGGTGATGTTCGAGAACTACCTGAAGGCTGCTGGGAGCTACCATAAGGGTTTGGGTTCCGTTAAAGGGGTCTGCAAGGGTCACGATTAGAATAGGGTTTGGGGGATATCATGCTAAAAAAATTACAATAAGGAGCCACCAAGTTCGGAGTTTAGGGTTGGGTTTACGATTAGGGATTCTTGAAGGATGATTATAAGGGTTATTGTAAGGGTTGCTATTTGGGTTAATCATGGGATTACTGTAAGGGTCAAAGTTATTGTTGAGGTTGCCACAAGGTTACTATGTTAGGGTTGCTACTAGAAGCGTGCGGGCGCATAGGGCGTCATATTTCTTCGAATTTTTGCCAACGGATGAAGCTGACGTCTCTCGTACGGTTTTCAGAACACAGCGGGGTTGTAGCGCCCTGCAAACTATTGTGAGCGAGTTGGACAAGCTTTCACTGAGCTGGCTTTTACTGATCAGCATCTTGTTCTTCGTCTTCATCTTGATGTTCATCTTCATCATCGCCATCATTATCTCGTTGTGCACTGTGTTGCACAAAGAGGCAAAATTGCCGTAAGCACCAGTGTTTTGGGCATGCACGCCCAAGGCATGAACGTTTGCGACAGTGCGTCTTATGCGAGAAACGTCAGACATCCTTCTGTAGTATGTTGTATAAAGTGGCAAAGCGCTGTTGCAAGTACCAGGCAGGCTAGCCGGCTAGCACAAGGCATGAATGCTTGTGACAATGCGGCGGCGTCAAGCACCCTTCTCCAGTATGTTATGTAAAGCCGCAAAAGAAACCCTAAATTCTACCCCGCCACGCAACCCCATGGAATCATCCAACATGTCCCGACAATCCAAGAAAACCCAGGAAAGTAACACAGTGCCCCCTGCGCCCGCCGCCTTCTGTAAGGGTTGAGTTTGAGAGTTCGGAAGCTCCGGGCCGGCTGCAGGGTCACAGCTATCCGATACTTGTATCGATGAAGCTGCAACCTTGTAATTGGATCTATATCGAACGGATTTAATTTAGATGCCCAATTCTTCTTACAACTCAGTACCAGGACTGCCAGAGGCCGTCGCACAATCCTGCGGCCGCGCACTACGGCCTCTATTTCCAGGACACGTGATGGGTATGGGTAGTGTTGGCAAGAGTGCGAGTTCATAGTGTTTGCATTTGCGCATGCAGTGTGTGACATTTTCAGGAGTCAGAACAGCATCGTACATGAGATTGTGAGCGATATTGTCGCTGTTAATATTGTGTGGCTTGTTGCCAAGACCGCTCTCAACTGCCGTTAGGTTTCGAAGACCTCAGCATCGCGTTGCAGTTCTTGTTGCTCTCTGAACTCCATCCTTCTACCGTCTACCCGAGGACCAGCCGAAACGGATTCTTGTCATGGGCATCCTCGCAAATCAGACTCCTCAGTTCTCTGCTGGGTCGCAGCCGAAGGCTCTGACGAGGAGTTTGCTCTACTGCGCTGGCACGGAAGCTGACCCACTCCGCCATGAGCAAGAGGAATCCCGCGACGCGGTAACTAGGTTCCTGAGTAGTAACCTTTTGCCCTTTCTGTTTTACGGTCTCCTTATCAAAACCGAATAGTCGGAAAAAAGTGTGCCCTTAGTATAAAGGGGCAACTCAGGGACCTAGTATAGCAGCCTCGAAACCCTAAACCGTAATTCTACCCTTTTAGGACTCTTATCCTTATAGCACCTTTATAGGAACCTTATAGTACCCTTATAGATCCCTTTAAAGACACCCTTATAGGAACCTTATAGTGCCCTTATAGATCCCTTTAAAGATACCCTTAGAGTACCGTTATAGATCCCTTTAAAGATACCCTTATAGTACCCTTATAGTACCCTCATAGATCCTCGTAAAGGTCATGGAGCAGTTAAAGTGGAAGCCACCGCCAAAGGAGGAGCCGAAGGAGGATCCGAAGAGCTTTGGGCTCTCAGGGTATAGGGTTCCTTTAAGGGGCTCTTTTAAGGGTTCCGTTAAGGGGTTCCTTTTAAGGGGTTTAAGGGTACGTACCATAAGGGTTTAGGCCCTTTAGTAGCATAGTAAACCTTAATAACACTATTTTGGGAGTGCCCCATTATAATTATAGGATAATGGGCCCCTCATGCAGATCCCTTTAAAGGGACCCTTAATGGAACCCTTTTAACTACCCATGAACCACCAAGTAGTGGAGGAACCCGAAACCCTAAACCCTAAACCCTAGACCCCTGGTGGAGGAACCAGCAGTTGTGCAGACGAAGCCCGAGAGCATGGTGGAGGAAGCGGAAGCGCCAAAGCGCTGCTGCTGCTGGCCCTGGGGAACAGCTCGTGAAAGCCTGTAGGGGTAGTTACAAGGGTTCCAATAAGGGTCCCCGGGATCTATAGGGAGTATATAAGAGTATAGGGTGGTTTCACAAGCAGCGCTTGATATTGTCATTGCTAATATATCTTGTCTGCGACGCGCTGTACAGTCAGGCAACGCCAGATCCACACATGCAGTTCTTTTTCTTTGCACTGAGCCGTGGAGACAGAGAAGCGAGTTTCCGGGTCAAGGGTTTAAAAGGGTTGTGTGATTCAGGGCTTCATCTCCACACCCCTGGCGGTGCCCCAGCAAAGTTGCGCTGGACTTCCGTTGCCTTGAACCACAGACCACGGTTACCGAACGCAAGCCCTGAACCCGAATTCCTTGACTAATAAAGTCAGTCCCTGTATAGTCACCCCTCAAGCCTAAAACTGACTGCTGCCCTGAATGCAGCCTGCAAGACCACCCCCCTGCCCAGAAGCCAACACGCATATGCCAGGTAATGCTCATGATGATGTTGCTACTGTTGTTGTTGTTGTTGTTGATGATGATGACGACGAAGCTGAATGATCGTAACAAACATCAGCTTCGTTAATTAGACCCCCCCACGCTTGGACTTGCGAAGTCCCCGATCCTTTGCCCACTGGGCAGTGCCGTCACGGACGTAGCCGTATTCAGATTAAAGTGTTTATTTGCTGTCACACACTTGGAGGTTCATGGGTGGTTATAAAGTGGGGTTATAAGTAGAGTAACCATAATTATGACCCATATTAGTGAATTTAAAGCCCCACTTATTAATAACTTATAACTACCCAGGAACCTCCAAGCAGCTGTTTTCTGCCCTTCTGTGAGAATCAGCGCAATCATTGGTTCATCTCCTGCAGCCTCCCGGCTGATCAGCCCGAAAATCGCACGGTTTGCTTCAACTGCCAGGGATCGGGATAAGTCCACCCATGGCGATGAAGGCGTCTCAAGTTCTGCCCCATGTGTGGGTGGTGGATGAGGCGGTTCCTGAGTCGATGCTGGATCATGTGGACAAGGCCTTTGCCACAGATAGCAGGGGCAAAACTACGAAGGACTTGGTAGTTCAGCTCGTAAAGTTTACACTTTTCGGGCTTGTATATACACTTATATATACTGCTTTAAGACTCGATGTTTTGGCCAGTGATTGGGCGACAGAGAGAGGACGAGTATCATGGTAGGCCCCTCACATCGCGCAGCATCGAGTTCGCGATGGATGAAACCTCCAGACCTTTCTTCGAGATGATCGCGCGTTGCTGGGGTTTAAACTTAGAGGAGCCCTTCGAGAAGTTCATGGTCTCCGACATTTGGGGAGCTGGACAGTCTGCTCATGTGGACCACATGAAGCCAAACCCGAAACCGTAAGCACTAAACCCCAAAGCTTAAAACCTTCAGCAACGAGCCATCAACCGCCAAACCCTAAAGAACAGTTTGAACATGTGGACCGCATCAAGTTCGGTAAAGAACCGTGAAAGTAACATTGTAACACCGTTCAAAGTATCCCTGCAGAGTGCATAAAGTAATCCTTACAGAACCCCTAAACCGTCAAACCAACCTTAAAGCCCTGCCAGGTGGACCACATAAACCTGGATGACCTGGATGGCAGCACTTGGAATTTCCTGGACCTGGGCCTGCAAAGCTCCGAACCCCGAAAGCCGCGGAAGGTGGGTTTAGTGTGTAGAACTCTAGAACTCAAGGCTTTTGGGTTTAGGGCTTTAGGCTTCAGGCTTTCAGGTTTTGGGTTTAGGGGTCAGAGGTTTCGGATGCAGTTTTCTCGGGAAGTGGAGGCCTTCTCAACTTGAGCAGCGGTTGAATTTACAATGATACGGAATGTCATTTGCAGTTCTTGTGGGGACTGCAGTTTAAGAGTGCCAGAATACGGAAAGCAACATCGTAGTTCCCATTCATCCCTTTTGGTTGATTCGAAGCTCCTAAGCAAGACACCAGAAGGTGGTGCCCACCGTGACCATCGTGGTCTACTTCAACTCTGTGGGAGGAATCTGCTTTCCCGATGCCCCAGAGGCCGGAGCCAGCTCTCTCCTGTAGGGGCCTAAACGTATTGGCCGTAAACTCAACTTTTCAACTTTTAGGGTTCTTATAAGGTAGTCGGTTCTGAAAGTTTCGACTTTTGTTTCCTTGGGTTTTGGGCCAGTGAGTAAATAATTACCAATACTACTGCTGATGGACAAAATCCTGCACTACCCATTATAAGGAACATACCATAGTTCCCATAATTTAGGGTCATGCAGGACTTTATCCATCAACAATATTTTGGGGTTTCTTTTTGTAAGTATAGTTTTTTGTGCATCAAAACCCTATTCTAATGATTAAGGCCCCTATATTAAGACAGTGAAGCCTAGATCACCGGAAGCCAGAAAATTCAACATCCTAAGCCCTCGTTTCCCTGGATGTACTGCGGAGCCAAGCTCTGAACCATTAGCCTTTCAGCCCAAAACCCTCATGAACCCTACTTGGAGGTTCATGGGTAGTATAAAGTGGGTTAACAAGTCCCCTACTACGGGTCACAGTTATGGTTACCCACTTATAACCCCACTCATAACTACCCATGAGCCCTAAACCCTGGTAGAACCAAGCCGAAAGCCGAGCTGGGCCAAGAACACAAACCACCCGAGGAGGCGGGTAGCATTCCGGCCGAGCGCGGTCGGGTGGTGATGTTCGAGAACTACCTGGAGGCTGCGCGGAGTTCCTATGTTTGGGGTTTAGGGTCACAGGGTCAGTTTATTGAAATTGTTCAGGGTTTGGGTGCCAATAAGTTTTGAGCGGGTTTCCTTTTCCCTAAACCCTAAACCCTGAACCCTGAACCCTAAACCGTGGCTGGGACTGGGCCTCTGGCTCTGGGGCTGGGTCTCTGGGGCTGGGACTCTGGCTGGGGCTGGTGGGTTGAAGTGTTTGGAGATTGGCTTGGGGTTGGGCTGGGATCTTTTTCCCACACGTTTAGGGAAAATTCGAAACTAAGGAAACTGCAATTCTAGGCGAAATTCACACAATTTCTATTTATCCTGCTCTTGAGGGTTTAGGATTTAGGGTTGTTTGGGGTTTAGGGTCAGGATTATATACTTCTAGAGTTTGCACAAGTGTGATTACAGGGGTTATTGTCATTAGGGTTACTGTACATTAGGGGTGATTGTTGGGATTACTCTCAGGGTCATTCCTCGGGCTACCACAGGGTTGCTTTAAGGGTTGCTATTACCTTACCTTCCTACCAAAACCTACATTTTTGTAGGGTCTTTAAGGTTTATAAAAAGAACCTCCAAAAGGTAGAGTTTGGTAGGTTAAGGTAGGGTTACTATAACGGTTGAGTTTTGGAGTTCAAAGGCTCCCGGGCAGGTTATCTTAGGCTTTAGGTGTAGAGTCAGAGTTCAAGCTTTGGGCCAAGGCCCTAAACCCTAAATCCTAAGCCCCTAAACCCGAAACACCTAAACCCGAAACCCTGAACCCTGAACCCTGGACTGTGCACTGTTACGATTCGGACGGTTTCTGGGGGTTCGGGAAGTCATGGTCATAGCTGTCCGATACAGGTATCGATGGAACTGCAACCTTGCAGGCTTCAGGGCTTAGGGTTTACGGTAAATTCAGTCTATGTCGAACGGATTTTATTTAGATGCTGCTGCAAACAAAAAGAAGTCTTTCGAAGGCAGCCTCAACTTCTTCTTACAATTCAGTACCAGGACTGCCAGAGGCCGTCGCACAATCCCGCGGCCGCGCACTACGGCCTCTATTTCCAGGACACGCGATGGGTATGGGTAGTGTTGGCAAGGGTGCAAGTTAACGGTGACTTCGTTCATGCATGCAGTGTGTGACACTTTCAGGAGTCAGAACCGCATCATACTGTTAGTACTGTGCGGCTTGTTGCCAATAGCGCTCTCAACTGCTGTTAGGTTTCTTCTCTTGCTGCGCCTTGTTCTACCACCCTGTCTCAAGACCTAAGCGTTGCGTTGCAGTTGTTGTTGCTTTCTGAACTCTATCCTTCTACCGTCTACCGGAGGACAAGCCGAAACGGATTCTTGTCATGGGCATCCTCGCAAATCAGACGCCTGAGTTCTCTCCTCGGTCACAGCCGAAGGCTCTGACGAGGAGTTTGCTCTACTGCGCTGGCACGGAAGCTGACCCTCTCCGCCACGAGAATCCTTCCTACGAGGCCTCCCTTCAGTCCTTGATATGCATGTTCTTTTCGTTTTCTGTTGTTTGGGGAGTAGGTCTAACATAGAAGCATAAAGCCAATGTAGTATTGTTCCTTAGGTTCCCGCTTCTTGTCAGTATAGTATTTTTATATCCCAGGACCACAGTCATACCCTTAAACGCTGAAACCCCTCAAACCGAAACTCCAGTCCCTAAACCTTGAACCTTCAAAACCTATCTTCCTTTTAAGGCCCTAAAAAAGTTGCAATTTTTTTTCAAGCTCAGGGCTACTACACCCCAGCGGAGCTCAGAGAGAGGGCCCCGGATTCTCGGCTCTTCTGAAAGAGTTTAAGAGTTTAAGTTACCCTATCAGTCGAAACAGTATTCTACCTACACAGTAATATGCCAAAGTAGGTATCTGTAGTACAGTAAATCAGTACGGTTTCCTACTTATGTCATGATTGCACCTCAGATAAGTTTCTGAACAAGAACCCAGGATCGAAACGCACAGATCGCCCTCGGCTGGGCGGCTGCCCGGCCAGTGGAGAAGGAAGCCGTGGAGGCGTCGATCAACACCCTGACCTTGAAAAAATATTCCGAACCTATACCTTTGAACCGTCATAAAAAAAACATATACGTTTGAAATGAGTTCCCGAGAAAGACCCCAGGATCGACATGCAGAGGCCGCCAAGCCAGTGGAGAAGGAAGCCGTGGAGGCCTCGAGCAACACCCTGACCTTTCCTGTTTTGTATTTTTGGACCGTCAAACAAAGACCATATACATCTGAAATGAGTTCCTCAGCAAGAACCCACGATCGAAATTCAGAGGCCGCCAAGCCAGTGGAGAAGGAAGCCTTGGAGGCGTCGACCTTAAACAAGAAAAACTTTCCGATACCTTTGAACCGTCTTAAAACCATATACATGTGTATATAATGTATATATATATATATATATATATATATTATGCATATGAAATATATATATATATATATATATATATATACATATATATACATACGCACACACATACACGTATACATAATTACTGTAAAGCATATAAATAAAGGACCTGAGGACGAGTATTTCCTATTACTACGATAGTGTCCCATACCGTCTTCGAAAACTAGCCAGGAACCGCCGCCGATTGTGCAGAGGGAGCCCGATTGGGTGGTGGACGAAGCGGAAGCGCCAAAGCGCTGCTGCTTCTGGCCCTTTAGAAACTGGGCTTTGGAGTACCATACTTTTTTTTCCAAAAAAATTCTCTTGAAGGAACCATTTTTAAATTAACGCTTATACCTTTTTCATCCTGGTTACTTAAAAGCCCAGGAAAATGAAAGCCTTCAGTGATTCAGGAAACTGCCCTCAGTACTGCCACTGTTCCTGTGGATCCTCTTCTTGTCGGCGATGCGCTGTACAGTCAAGCAACGTCAGATCCACGCCGTGAGTGGTTTTTCTTTGCGTTGAGCCGCGGAGACAGAGAAGACGGTCAATATAGGGGCCCAAAATCCCGAAACATTATTCTAATTATTAAGGCCCCTAGAGAACAGGGTTTGGGGTTTCAAGGGTGGCTTGCCTAGGTCACTTGGAGGTTCATGGGTAGTTATAAGTGGGGTTATAAGTAGGGTAACCATAATTGTAACCCATATTAGGGGATTTCCTCACCCCACTCATAACTACCCCCGACCGTTGCGCTGGGCTTCCGTTGCCTTTGACCCACAGCCATCGAAGGCGAACCTAAAGCCCTAAACTCGAAGTTCTCAATGAGCTCCTCTTAGGGGTTTTAAGGTCCCCTTTTTACGGGTACTATAATGCATCTGCAAGGGTACTATAAGGGTTCTATGGAGATCAATATCTCAGCTCCTTTAACCTGAAAAGAAAACCCTACCACCCAGCAGTCCTGCAGCCGGCAAGACCCCCCCCCCCCCCAAGAGGAGCAACGGACAAAACGTGGATGTTGATAGTGATGATGATGGGGGGGATGGTGATGGTGATGGTGACGGACAAAGACACAAGACTTGCACCCTGAGCCCGAAGCCTTTAAACCCTAGACCCTAAACTCTGAATGCCTTCAACTCTCAGCTCTTTTTGCCCCCCAAGCCGTAAACTTTAAGCCCTAAAACTCCTAAACCCAAGCCTCGAACCCCTAAAACTCCTAAACCCAAGCCTCGAACCCCTAAACCCTGCAACCCCTTGAGCCCTGAACTCTTCAAACTTCGCAGCAACTGGTGTCGGAACAGGTGGTGGACTTCTCCAACATGGCTACGCAGGCAGCCTGGGAAGGGAGGGGTTCTATGAAGGGTTCTATACTTGGAGGTTCATGGGTCGTTATAAGTGGTGGTGACCATAATTATCACCCATAAGCCCCACTTGTAACTACCCATGTACTTCCAAGTAAGTGGTTCACGTAACAGTTCTTGTAAGGTTGAGAAGAGCTAGATCACCGGTTTGATGAGGGTTAAGGTTAAGGGTTCTATGTGAGCTTCATTGCGAAGTTCAGGGCTCAGCGGGGGTGCAGTGTTGGTGCTGACGGCTGCCATAGCTTCGTGAAGGTGAAACCTACAATAGAAGCCTGAATAATGTCCAGTACTATTCATAGGCTTGAGGGTTTTTTATAGTCATGCGAGTCATGCTATACGTTACATCGAATACTCATTCTTATCATAAAGGCCCCCACAGTAGGTCCTTGTGCTTCCTTTGTTTAGGTCTTTTCGGTCATGGCTACGAGGGTGGGGTTTGCATTCTGCACTCCCCAAAACTCCACCACCAAAAACCCCTTCCCGACCCCTCACCCCGTCGGCATCGAGCACAGGATTTGGTGGTGTTTTGAGCTGAATATGGGATTCCTGGTCTACCTTCTGAGCTTCGGGTCAGTGCCAGAGCTACGACCTAGGACCTAAGGCCCTAAAGCAGCAGAACTGTACCCTAAACCCCAAACCCTAAAACTGAACTCCTGAAGCCCGAGAGAGCCCCAAAGCCGCACCACTCTACAGCCCACAACCTTCTACTTCGGCCCTTGAATCCCCCCAAACCCCCTGAACTCTAAACCCCCTAAACCCTCAACCCCGAACCCTAAACCCACAAAAAGCCTTGTAACTGCTGGACCCCGAGGGCAAGTGCAAAAAGGAGCTCAACAAGCAAGCTCTCTCAAAACCCTAGGCCTGCCAAATTTATCTCGGCCCATCAGCGGAATTCAGGCAAAGCAAAACAGCCAGCCAACCTCCCAAACTTTGTCCCAAACCACGAGCCCCACTGGCTAAACCCTAAACCCTCAAAATCTAGAACCCCTAAACCCCTAAACTCTAAACCCTAAACCCTAACCCCTTACTCTCTTAAACCCTCTAAATCCTGAAGCCTGGACCCTAAACCCTAAACTCTAAAACCCTTAAATCCTAAAGCCTCAACCCCTAAACCCTAAACTCTAAACCCTTAAACTCTAAAACCCCTAAATCCTAAACCCTAAACCCTTAAACCCTTAAACCCTAAAACCCCCTAAATCCTAAAGCCTGAACTCTAAAACCAAGCGCCCCCCGGCAATGGGAGGCCGGGGAAGGGCGGCCACGGAAGATCGAGAGGCGCCGTTGAGGGAGGTTTTGGGTTTGAGTTTAGGGCTAGGGTTACTACAAGGGTTAAGGGTTTAGGGTTCTGTTAAAGGGTTCCTTTATTTAAGGGTTGAGGGAGTTTGGGGTTTGAGTTTAGGGTTTCTTGAAAGGGTTTAAAGGGATCTATAAGGATTACTATAACGGTTTAGGGTTTGGGGTTTGAGTTTAGGGTTTCTTTAAAGGGGTCTAGAGGGATCTATAAGGATTACTATAAGGGTTTAGGGTTTCTTTACAGGGGTTTAGAGGGATCTATAAGGATTACTCCTAGGGGTTTAGGGTTTCTTTAGAGGCGTTTAAAGGGATCTGTAGGAATTACTATAAGGGGTTTAGGGGTTGGGGGTTGGGGGTTGAGTGTTTGGGGCTTTGGGTTTGGTGTTTGAGGTTTGGGGTTGAGGGTTTAGGGTTTGGAGTTTAGGTTTGAGGCTTTGGGGTGCATATAGAAAGTACTGATTACAATCAAGGGTGCCTAGAATCTAGGCCTAGAAGGGTTCCTACTTGGGTTTGGGGTACCAAGGTAGGGTTTAGTGTATATGATAAGAGGTTTGTGCAGGGTTTGATGTATAGGTTTATGATGCAGGGTTTCGGATATGCAGCGCAGGGTGCAGGATTTACGGTTTCATTGGTATAGGGTTTAGGGTACAGAGGCTAAGTGTTTCGGTATAGAGTTTCGGGTTTACCCGAAACTTTAACGGTGTCACCTTTTGCAGGGCCTTCTAAGGCCTGCACCCGGAGTTTGAAAGGGGGTTTCTTGGAAGGCTCCCCGAGGCCAAAGACCGCAAGTTTACTGTACTCCTTGCTTTGTCCATGTCTGTCTGTCTGTCTGCCAGGCTGTCTGTCTGTTTGTCTGTCTGCCTGTGTGTCTTGCGGTCTTCAAGTTCCTGTGAATTAACCAACGAGCCAACGGTCATCAAGTCTTCAGCAGCTACAGTGTCGGATTAGTTTTGCACGCGCACGTGTCAGGCCCAACGTTCTTCCACCTTAGTCATGCCAGGCATGTGAAGCCACCCGACTGGCTCAACAATCGCTACTTCTTCGATGCGCTCTCTGGCCTGCATATGATAAAAATCTTTAGGCCATGTAGCCCAAAGCCCCCAAACGCCAAGCCCTTAACCTGTGACTTTTGCCCCAAACCCCTTTGAGAGTTCGAGGCTTCTTGAGGCCTGAATCCTTTTGTGGCCTTGGCCGTGCGCTGGCAACGGACAATGGACCTGCTAAATTACTGAAAAGATCATCGGACTTAGTAACTAGGGTTATAATTAGGGTAACTATACTTACAACCCCAATTAAGGTACTTATAACCTTACTAAGTCCCATGATCCTCCATTGTAGAACCCTTATAGATCCCTTTAAGGATCCCTTTAGTATAGACCCTTAAAGGAACTACTAAGTCCCATGAGCCTCCAAGTACCGGAGCCTCAACGCTTGCACCTGAACCTGAAACCCCAAATGCGACTCCGAACAGGCAGAAGGAAAGGAGTGTTCATCCTAAGCCTTAAACCCTAAACCCTAAACCCTACCCTCCTCCTCCTCCTCCTCCTCTTCCTCTCCCCCCAGAATCATAAGAAAAAACAGGACCTAAATCCTCAATCCCCCGAAGTCGTCGAAGGTTCGCTGACACGCTGCGCAAGGCCCAAGTCGCTGGTCATGTCGCGGGCTTGCGGGTTTGACTGGGTTCTTGGAGTCTAGGGTTTAGGGTGTAGGGGCTGGGGCTTCATGGTGGGCTCTTCCACTTAGAGGTTCATGGGTAGTTGTAAGTGGGGTTATAGGTAGTAGGGCAACCATAATTCCAAGCCATGTTAGGGGACTTATAACCCCACTGATCAATACCCATGAGACTTCAAGCGGGGCTTAGGGTGCAGGGTTTCAGGGTTCAGACTTGAAAATATGCAGCTGGGAGTCCGCATAGTACTGACATGGACTAGCAGTGTACAGCAGTTGTACAAGAAACCTCTGTGACCTTGTACGTCGAGATAAACAAGTGCAGGCGCTGGACCAGCCCCTAGAGGATCCCTTTAAAGACCCTTTTAAGAGCCTTAAGGACCGCTTAAAGGGGTTTCGGGTTTTGGGGGCAGGCTGGCATCCAAGTCGAAACAGATCCAGAAGATATGTTCGAGTTCCGCTTCGTGCAGGACAGCACCGTGGGCTTCGGAGGGCCCCTGAAGCAGCACTCTTCCAATCATGAATCTAGGGGCCAGAATAATTAGAATAGGCTTTTGGGGATATCATACTGTATAAAAATAAGGAACCCCCAAAATAGCACACCCTCAGCATTGAACCCTCAACCCTAACTTTTCTGTTCTATACTTCGTAGCGATGGAAAGCTTGGAGGCATGGGGTCGACAGCTATAGAGCTAGAGAGGCAAATGTATCTGTAGGCTTCCGGGATAGTTTCAGCGAAAAATTCCAGATTCAGAGTTTTCCATCTGGGAGTTTCCGAAAATAGGGGACCCTAGTATAGTACCCTAAATAGTAGGATCCTTATTGTAAGGACCCAAATAAGGTACCCCTAATTTTCGGAAACCCCCATATGTTGTTCGTGCAAATTGACATCCGAAGCTGTTACTCTCATTCAGCTCTGTCGGTCTTGGTGTTGGGACGGGGCCGCAGATTCGGGCTTACTTAAGGCTCAGCTTCAAGCCCCCAAACACTACCAACCCCAACACCGTCGTAGAACCCCTTCGCACCCTAAACCAAAATCCTTGAATCCCTAAACCCTGAAGCCCCAAGATATCAAACCCCAAGCACCGCATCCCCCGAAGCCCAAAGCCCAAAACCACAAACGCAAACACGGATCCTGGAAGTCATGGGTTGGATCCTGGCAGAGCGTCCTGAGGACTTCCGCGACACCAAAGACGACGGACGCAAGATGTTCAGAGGATCGCGAGGGAGGGTTCGATAAAGTTGTTGGGTTCATGGTTTCAGGGTTTAAGTGGTGCGATCTTTAACCAACGGGTTGGGCGCTTAGGGATTTAGGTTTAGAGGTCATCGTAGCGGGTTGCAGGACAGGGCCGGAAAAGAGAGGGTTCTACACTGGAAGCTTAAACAATTACCAATTTCACTCCTTAGGGTTCCGTTTTATACTTACAGTAGAGTATGCCCCAGAACCCTATTCTAATGATGAAGGCCCCTGTATTATAGTATCCGTATCCTTATAGATCCCTTAACGCTGCCCTTCTAGACAATTTAAGGGAACCCTATTCTAGTTCTTAAGGCCCCCATATTAGGCTAATGGTTTTGGGGCCGCCTTTCGGAGTGGAAGTTGGAGGTTACTTGGAGGTAGTGGGGTTACAAGTAGGGTAACTATAACCCATACTAGGGGACTTATAACCCCGCTTATAACTACCCATGAACCTCCCAGTGGAGATCGGGTTCTCGGTCTTTAGAAGTAGCACGTTTGTGCTTTGGGGTGCAAGCTAGCCTGCTGCTGTGCTCACTGCTTCATCGTCGCTTCAGGCATGTAGAGCACACAGGCCGCAAAGCCTCAAAGCCCAGAATCGTAAACTCCTGGAGCCGAAGCCCAAGTTTCGACCATGTTCGACCCCTCCGCGGCACCGTCTGCGTACTAGAGGGGCCTGAATAATTACCCATACTGTTTTGGGGATTCCTTATTGTAATTATAGTGTAGTGGGCCCCGAAACCCTATTCTAGTTTATATTAGATGAGATCCGCGGTGGAAGCGGGCTGCGACACCTTGAGCCACAGAGCTGACTCCTGGGATCGCACAGGAGGTAGGGAGTACCATCTTCCGATTGGCTGGAAGCGCTTCGCCGTCCAGGTGAAGGGGGTGTACGACGATGGCCATGCCCTCAGCCGGTAAGGGGAGGGAGGGCTTGGGCTTCTTGGCTTTCGGTTTTTGGGGTTCTCCGGAGGATCATGCATTCCTAGGATTGCCACTACCGCGACCACAACCGCTACCCCTTTCACTACCACTATACCACTGCTGCTACTGCTACCACTACCACGAACACGTCTCCGCTGCTGTGGTGTTACTTCTGCCCTCCGCTGCCAAGCCCACACACGCCTACTACTGCGACCATGTGGCTATACGACCGAAACCACTACTGGTTGACTTCTTTTGTTGCTATGTTTCTCCCATTGTTTCTATCTAGCTGCTTTGCCTGATGGTGAAAATCGCCAGGCGACAACAAGTGGCTCCGGGAGGACGAGAACGGCTGGGCAGTGGCCTACCATGGCACTTCGAAAGAAGGCCCCCAGCAATGCAAAGCATCGGAAACGACCCGAATGGCTTAACATGCTCAGACTCTAAGGCTTCAGAGCTTTTACATGTCAGCTTTGTTGTGTAGCCCTTCAAGAGTCCTGCCTGATCTGCCGAGTGGGGATGTTATGTCTCCGACTCTTACTTTGACTCGGGGGCTTCTACATAGAGGCAAGAAGATTTGGTCTGGATCAAGAATTTACCCGGAACCCGGCCAGCAGACGTGCCGAGGGAAGAGATGTGTGGCCACGGGTGGAGAGGCAATGGCACGGAGTCTCCTTAAGCCTGGCATCGAAGACTATTTATTCTACGATGCTGCACATATGAATGCTCGCTAGGCTAGATAGTTATGGCCTAATTCCCTGAAGGGCCAAAGAAAGCAGCCTCGAAGCCTTGAACGCCAAACCTCAAGCTGGAAAAGCCCTAAACCCCCAAGCAGCAAACTCCAAACCCTAGCACTTAGCACCCTAATATAGGGGCCTCAATAATTACCAATACTATTCTTAGGGGCTCCTTATTATAAGTATAGTACAAGGGGCCCCAAAACCCCATTCTAATTATTAAGGCCCTATATTAGATGAGACCCTAACGCCTAAAGCCTACACCCTAAACCCTAAACCCTAAATTCCAAACCCTGGCACCCTACCACGCCGAAGCATTCTAATTATGAAGGCCCCTATAGTATAGTACCCCTAGAGATCCCTTATAGACCCCTTTTAAGGAACCCTTTAAAGGAAACCCTAAGCCAGCCTTCCCTTCCCCTGAAAGGCCTCCCGGGGATCCTCTGCACCGGCGCGGTGCCCAGAAGACACGCAGTTGAGGGTTTAGGGTTGTTTAGGGTTTAGGGTTGTTTAGGGTTTAGGGTTTAGGGATTAGGGTTTAGGGTTTAGGGGTTAGGGTTGTTTAGGGTTTAGGGTTTAGGGTTGTTTAGGGTTTAGGGATTAGGGTTTAGGGTTGTTTAGGGTTTAGGGTTTAGGGTTGTTTAGGGTTTAGGGTTTAGGGTTTAGGGTTGTTTAGGGTTTAGGGTTTAGGGTTGTTTAGGGTTGTTTAGGGTTTAGGGTTTAATAATTTAGGGTTTAGGGATTAGGGTTTAGGGTTTAGGGGTTAGGGTGCAGGGTTTAGGGATTGGGGTTTGGGGTTTAGGGTTTTGAGAACACGCAGTTGAGGGGTTTGAGAACCTAGACCTCCTTTGGAGGATCTAGAAAGTAGATCCCCTTTGGGGCCCTATACTACTAGGGGTACTTTATAGGAACCCCAATTAAGGGATCTACTTTTTGGATC
The DNA here is from genome assembly GCA_905221615.1 of Symbiodinium sp. CCMP2592. Classification (NCBI taxonomy): domain Eukaryota; class Dinophyceae; order Suessiales; family Symbiodiniaceae; genus Symbiodinium; species Symbiodinium sp. CCMP2592. The sequence goes on from CAJNDT010002513.1 coordinate 165,983, forward strand.
CTCCCGGGGTTTTGAGAAGGTGATGGGCGACCCCTTGCCGCGGCGATTATGGCATTTTTGGGGAGAGTTAAATCTGTGTTATTGTCGTTATATACTGGGTTTGGGGATTTAGGGTGTTGTTCCGGGTGTAGGGCAGGGAAAGGTTAGATCATTGGGGCTGGTTGAGAATCACGCCCTTTACGCCCAGAAACTGTAATTAGTGATTGCCGTGCTTGGCAAATTCAGTGTTACGTATAACCATGCAAAGAGCAATCAGTTTTTTCATCCATACATCGCAGGTACAGCATACTGTTGTCCAGGCATAGTGCAGATAAAAACTTTCTTCTAAACCCTATATGTGCAAAGACTAGCCCAGCTTCAGCGGCAATGCAACGGGCTGGAAGTTGGGCGCATGTTCTGCATTTAGAGGTTTCTACAGAGCGGACGTGCCTTTCCTAAGATTCGGGGCTGCTTAGGGTTTGCACTGTCGTGGCACTGATCCCTCATTTCGAACTACCAACAAACAAGCAACTTCATCCCTTCGCAACTATTGCTCTTATCCCATTTGTTCGCACTTTGCCCAACACCCTCGTCTGGCCATTTAGGCCCGTCTTCTAAATCAGCACTCACCTAAGGACACTACAGAAAGCTCGTAGTGGAAGCATACGCAACCATTCCAGCAATGAGTGCCCCAACTCTTGGGAACTGAAGGGCCGCACCCCCAAACCCTACTTGGAGGTTCATGGGTAGTTATAAGTGGGGTTATAAGGTCAACAAGATGGGCTGTAGTTATGGTTAACCTACTCATAAACCCACTTATGACTACCCATGAGCCTCCAAGTAAGCCCGAACGCACTGCGAAGCTCCCCTCTAACGCCAAGGCTTCAGGGTGGGCGAAAGGCAGAAGTTCGCCAAGGACACAGGCCGGGTGCATGCGGGGCGTCTTGGAGTGGAGGAGGCATCTGTGATGTGACATGCAGGTGAAATGCGCCATAGAGAGAGAGAGAGAGAGAGAGAGAGAGAGAGAGAGAGAGAGAGAGAGAGAGAGAGAGAGAGAGAGAGAGAGAGAGAGAGAGAGAGAGAGAGAGGAGAGAGAGAGAGAGAGAGAGAGAGAGAGAGGGAGGGAGGGAGGGAGGAGGGAGGGGGAGGGAGGGGGAGGGAGGGAGGGAGGGAGGGAGGGAGGGAGGGAGGGAGAGACAGAGATGGGTGGATGGGCAGATGGATAGGTAAACGCGTACAGAGTGAGTGAGTGATTGAGTGCTTGAGTCAGTGCCCGTGGCCATAACTGGTTCTTTTTGGTTGTTGTGCTGTGTTGGACGCCTATGAAGGTTGTATTGGAGTGCAAGGCTCAGGAAGCTGATTTTCCAAGGGTAAAAGGAGGGACCCTTAATAAGGACCCCTAGGTATATACCGCCTTAATATAGCTATTATATACCCATTATATAGCCCAATATAGGGTAGGGGTCCCCATTAAGGGTCCCTCCTTTTCCCCTTTGAGATTATCGGCTGCATGGTGGCTGTCTGGGTTGTCGGGTTGCCCCCAAACCCCAAATCAACCAGCCCTTCGTCCGGTTTGCTTCTTTTGGCCGGGGAATATGGGAGTTCCGGAAGAGAGGGGACCCTCATATAGTACCCTAAATAGTAGGATCCTTTTCATAAGGATCCCAAAATAAGGCACCTCCCCTAATTATCGGAAATTGCCATGTAAATGCTTGGAACAGGGATTAGGGCTCTAGCAGCGAGAATTAAATACTTGAAGTCGTCCCAGACCAGATGAAGACGAAAGTGGCAAGAGATTTTACGAGGCCCAAACCACCTGTCTGTGTAATATGGTGTGTGTGTATATATATATATACATTTTATGACCAGAGGCTTCTCAAGTGGGTCCATCACAACGGTCCAAAGGCCGTGTATATATATATATACATTTTATGACCAGAGGCTTCTCAAGTGGGTCCATCACAACGGTCCAAAGGCCGGGTTTGGGGTTCAGGGTTCAGAGTCTATGGGTTAGGGCTTTCGGCCTCACGATGTGTTTTTTTCGTCGTTGTCTCTTGAAGGTCTAAGTTTTCTGATAGTATACGCTTGAGCAAAGCGCACAGGTGCCGGCGTCTACTGCACGCCCTTGATCGACGTGTCCTCGCTGCAAAAACTTGTATCCTATATGGGATGCCCTTCCAGTATCAGTAGGTACTTCTTTTGCGTATTCTATCAAACCCAAATGCCGGGACCCTATTCCCCGCAAATTTTTGGGGAGCCCTCATCCCAAAGCTAAGGCTTGCCTCGGATAGACACCGAAAGTGGTCCCGAAGTTTTGCAGAGTAGATCGAACAGCTCCATGATCTACATGGTTTGTATGTCATCTGTATCGGTTTTGCTGCATCCACGAGCTCGTTTACATGCATCTGTTGTATATGCTAGGCTTCAGAAACAGACAGATACAGACTATCTGCCTCAAACTTCAACCCTAAATCAGAAAGCCTAAACCCCAAAACCCTAGACCGGAGATGCAAAAAACCCTGAAACAGCCTAAAACCCTCAAGCCCTAAACTACAAATCCTAAAGTCTCAAATCCTGAATCGGAAGGTGGGGGGCTTCATTCAAAGGGGAAAAGGAGGGACCCTTAATAAGGACCCCTAGGTATATACCGCCTTAATATAGCTATTATATACCCATTATATAGCCCAATATAGGGTAGGGGTCCCCATTAAGGGTCCCTCCTTTTCCCCTTGGATTCATGAGCACCAGAACCTTTGGACCACAAATCCGGTCACCACGTGGCAACACCAGGCTCACCTCTCCAGAAAAATCTGAAGAAGTCCGGGTATATATGGGTGGTCTTAGGGACTACTACTATAAAGGGACCCTTATAAGGGACTACTATACTATCATTGGGGATTATATGGGTGGTCGTCAAAATTAGGGTCCCTTTTTGGGCACCTCAAATATACGGTGCCGTATTGTATTAGGGACCCAAAAAGGGACCAACATTTTGACAACCACCCATATGTATGGTCACACCCCCCCCCCCCCCCCTTGGCCTTGACAGACCATCCCCTTTAAAACGCCAATGAACTGCATTCCTCATCTGCTGCCATGACCGTTAGGGTCCCAGTATCATCCCCGCTCCTGCTTAGCATCCCAGTCATGACATCGTAACATCAGCCCAGGTGGCGCAGCACTACTCGAAGCCTACGCTGCTTCGAGGTGGGCCCCGATAACAGCTCGCAGCAACGAGGCTACGCGACGAAGAAGCGTTTTCACAACAAGTTGCATCCTATGAGCAGCACCCAGTAAGCTCGACGACGACCCTTTGTATCACTTTTCGTTACACCTCTAAACCCCGCCAGCGGAACCTTTGAATTAGAAGTTTTCGACGAAGCATTTCCTTGGCTAAACCCTAAACCCCTAAACCCCTGGCGAGGGCGCAGTGTGCAAATCGTTCTGCAACTTCGGGTCCGTCCGTCGGCCATCAACCCGGTGACGAATCCGAGTGCCCCTTGGATCTTAATCTGGGATGCCCAGTCGTACCCTTATTCCCTTTTTGGTTTAGGGTTTAGGGGTTTAGGGTTTACGGTTTCTTTTTAGAGTCCTAGGTTCCGGAAATAGTTACCCAATACAAAAAATGGGGGCTCTTTTTGTTCCTAGGTTACTGGGCATCCTATTAATAGGAGGCTTCTGCAGGGTTTTTCGGGGTCGGAGTCGAAGGGATGTTTTAGGGTCCCCTGAAGTTTTACAGGTGTTGCAGAGGGTTTTTTGTAAGGTTTCTACAGGCTTTGACAAGGGTTCTAGAGAGGGTTTCACAGGCTTTAAAGACTTAGGGCTTAGTGGGTTCAGGCGTGTAGGGGTTAGGGTTTGGGGCACTTGCCGATATAGCTTTTATGTGGGATGCAACATGCCCACGTATCCACGATCGAGCGCACGGTGGAACACCCCCACACATACCTTTTAGGTTTAGGGCAGGCCTGTGTACCTCTTCGAAGCCTTGCTGCCTCGTCTCGGGAGCGTACTCTCCGAGTTAAGCTTTACTATTGTCACAGCCGCTGCGATGAGGGCAGCGACAGCAATCTTGACTGTTCCGCGTATTATGTTTGTTATTCGGCCGTGTCCCTCCCTAACGTATTAATCAAGCAAAGCAGCACCATCTGCCTGCAGAAGCGAGGTTCGTATTTGCAGATCCTACTCGAAGGTTCATGGGTAGTTAAAAGTGTGGTTACAGGTCCCCTGATATGGGTTATAATTATGGTTACTCTGCTTAGAAACCAGTTTACTACCCTAAACCTTAATCTATAAACCCTATAGAACGCTTCAAGGCACCCATAACCCCACTTACAACTACCCATGAACCTTTAAGTAGCCCCACGCGAGATACGATCGCTTAGCACTTTTGGTCCCGGCGTGTCTGTCGAGGATGGACGCGTCGCAGTCGACTGAATCGATACTTCTCCGAGAAGCACACGAGAAAATGACAGGAAGGAGTGACATTCGTTCCGAAATATCGAAGATCCCACGGCAGACGGGTATTTAGGGTTGAGGGCCCTTCCTGAAGCGTAAATAATCTAGCAAGCGCATATAGTGTACAGTATCATGCATAGTGCACCGTTTCTTGGCCAGTGTTTGGTGGTTCTACCACATCGCCAGCCAGGCGATTTTGAGTCATGACATTGAGTTTGCGACAGGGCTCATGTGCACACGAAGAAAGAGAAACCCCATTCCAAATTAATACTAGTAGTAGTAGTAGTAGTAGTAGTAGTAGTAGTAGTAGTAGTAGTAGTAGTAGTAGTAGGAGTAGTAGTAGTAGTAGTAGTAGTAGTAGTAGTAGCAGTAGTAGTAGTAACAGTGGTAGTAGTCTAGTAGTATATAAGGCAACGACACGTGACCTGAAGAAGTTCATAAGACAGCGAGAGGGCAGTGTGTACCTAGACCCCCGAACTACACTCTAATATACCCCAAATACCCACAATTAAGGACCATAAAGGACCCCAAAAAGCGCCCTTGCCAACTACCCTCTAAGATACCCCAAATGCCCACAAGTCAAGGATCATATAAGGACTCCATCAAAGGGCCCTTGGGGTCCTGGTCGCCTGTGCTTCAAAGGGGCGTGATATCGAGACCCTGGAACTCCCGAGCCTCACGTCGAAAGCTCGGGGGGCCGAATCGAGCTTAGGGTTTAGAGGGTTTATAGGGTTTAAGGGTTTAGGCTTCAGGGTTTAGGGTTTAGGGCTTATGTTTATGGTGTAGAGGGTTTATACGGTTCAGGGTTTAGGGTTTAGGGCTTATGCTTAGGGCTTAGGGAGGGTTTAGGGTTTAGGGTTGAGGAAGCGACCAAAGTACCTTATTCTCAGGCCCATGAGTTCGAGCGGAAGTACTGGGTCATCAACAACCCGGACGACATCCGCGCGTACGGCGTCCTAATCAGGCACCGTTTGCCCGAGTTGCAGCAGGGTCGGGGAACTTAGGAGCTACTTGGAGGTTCGTGGGTAGTTCTAAGTGGGGTTATAACTCCCCTAATATGGGTTATAATTATGGTTACCCTAATCATGACCCCACTTATAACTACCCGTGAACCTCCAAGTATGGCACTCTGTCGGAGGGTGGAGGTCGGTGGTCTCTTCGAAGATCTACCAGGATTGCTCCCAGAGAGAACGGCTCTGTTTTCCTCTGGCATAGGTTTGAGAGGTCTCACGCCCATGATCACACTCATCAAACCATGCATGGAAGACATCTGCAAGTTAACCGGGACAGGTAATATAGGGGCCTTAATAAATAGAAAAGGGTTTTGGGGTTTGGGGGTCCCCAAAATCGTATGGGTAATTATTTAGGCCCCTACAGTAAAAGCGGATCCCTGCGAAACCGAAGCCCAAAGCCGCAAAGGGAGCTCCCGCTCCGCGACTACATCCTGCCAGAGGCGGGGCACCCTCCGGGATATTTGATACCTAACCCCGGCCCAATTGTCATGTAAAGGTTGTCACGATCTAGGACTTCGGAAGCCGCTTGAACGGCTGAAGTTGAGACTCCAATGTTCTTTGGATTTTTGGTGAGGGCTTAGATGCAGGGGTTTCAAGTTCGCAGGTAATGGACGATCGCGTCTGCAGGCTCGTAGACAGTGCATTTGCCCCGGCAGAACATCGAGGGTGGATTCGGTACTGCTATGAAGCCCTGACTGCCAAACACCCCCGGAAACCTCCCTAGGCAACCTGCAGACAGTCTTCCAAGCCCATGCCCTATTATCCGCCGTAACCAGCAGCATATCACTGCGACTACCATGCGGACTACGACTGCTTGCACTATGAGTGGCAATCGTGGTGAAGATAACGAGTGGAGGTGATGTGATGATGATGATGATGATGACTGGTCATGATGATTGGTAGTGTTGTTGACGGTTAAGAACATGACCATGACCATGATGATGACAATGGCGATGACTGTGATGATGAGCGGGATGACAGTGATGACAACGGTGATGGAGACGTGATGATGCTGCCGCTGCAGCTGCAGCTGCTGCTGCTGATGGTGATGATGATATGTTGGAAGTGATG